>JAODGE020008006.1:0-29520 GCA_027574965.2 Ecitophya simulans
CGAACGTTCGGACACGTTTTATAAATTTAGGTTCACGTAGGTTCGCGCAGGTCGATCATGAAACGATCCATTGGTTAGGTTCGCATTCAATCATATTCATGAAGGAGCTGGGTAGCGATCCAAATAAAATTCGCATAATTTACAAAGACGAATCATATAGTGGGTCTATTGCGCACGGAATGTCGCACAAACGACAACCGAACAAAGTTTAGAAACAAAGCTGTTTTGTATATGTTTACTAAACGAACATAATACCTTTAATCAATATTCGATATCAGCAGGTATAACACAAATAGTTTCAACAATAGAAACTTTCACTCTCAAAGTTTAGATCTGAAGACGTCGAGTAGTATTTCAATCATATTAAATTCGCGCTATGTTTTCACAAACCAATAATAGCATTGAGTCCGCCATCAAACGCGCATTAAAACTCGTCGAATTCGCATTCACGCTCTGAGCACCTACATCGACCGCACGTTCTCAACTTCTTCACGCCGTACAGTGTGTCGAAACGTGACAGATTTAATAACGTTTAAACGATTATAGGTATAAATCTAAAATTTGAAAACGAAATTATTGATAAAGTGATCTATCCACTCAATAAATAAATGAACAAGTGATGTATAATTTTAAAACACAATAAATATTACTCTTTATTATTATTAGAAGTGGCTAATGATCTATTATAGTGATTATTTAACAAGTTATGGCACTTTGAAATGACTAATATTTGGAATATATTTAAGCATGAAGAATGTCCTCACTATAACAATGTTTTTGGAGTACCCTATGATTTATAGTAGTTTAAGTTTGGCGATGTAGAACCATAGGAAATTGATGATTATTTGAACTTGATCAAATCAATTTCGGGCACCTGAATGCTTCATTGGGCCTACTCCGCACCGCCACGTACGCGGCCAACGCTGGCGCCAACATAACGTTAACATAATCAGTTCACATTGCAGCCGCTTTAGTCGCGCTCCGTGCATTGTGGCATATTAAATGCCTATACGTCTGCAGTCAATATGCGGCGGCGTACGTGCTCAACGCGCGTAATGCGATCGCCTCGTTTCGCTCCACATTCCGCCGAGATCGAACGGTTTCGCACGGGACCCACGGGACTTGCGCGGCTCAATGGCGCATTCGATTAATATTCAGCATTAATCTTCGTATCGGTTACCTGGTCGCGGACGATACGTCGGCGCCACGCTTCTCGACGTTTACGCAGCGCACGGGTGCGCGCGTTGATGCACCATCGCGTGCGGCTGTTGCGCGCCCGAAGAGCGGCATCGGCGAGGCGCCGACCGTGTAACGATATAATTAATATAAACATAATTACGACGGCGCCGCGCGTCCGCGAGTTGTCGCGAATCGTTACGGCGCCGGCGGCGCGCGTCGTTACGGTGACGACCCAAATTGAATCGACACATTTTCCTCCGCCTCTCTCGCACACGGGCCAACGCACCGGAAGCGTCGAAACTTCGTTTCGCCAAAATTCCTGATATCATTCGAATCATGTTTAAAAGAAAATTCGATAAATCCGCAAGACATTCCTGCTGATGAATTGATTCACGAGGCTAATCTCGCACCCGTCGAGAAAAGGCAACTTCGCCGCTGGCGGGCTTAATGAAAGGGTTAAAAGATAATGTTTGCCTTTCATTAAACATTTATAGGCGGCGCCACGACTTGATTCACGACCGGCTTCCACCGACTTGCGTGGTCGTGTGCCCTTATTTAATGCGCATCATACCGTACGGTTATCGATGCACTCCCGTCGAACCAATTGCGTTTTACGAGTGCTTATCGCCGCGTATCAGTTCTGCACATATATTCGCGACCATCGCGGTAAGAGCAGCAACATGTGGGTTAACGTCGGGGCAATCTTTTCACTCTCCTCGCTCTTATTACAGCGCGCGCCCCTGGTCAAGCAGTACCGACGGTAGATTGAAGGAAACTCATCGATTTGTTATGGATAATTATCGGAGTTCTAAGCGCGCCGAGGAGCAAGTAATTTATGATTAATGATTCGCAATCACAAGAGGCATAAACTCGAATGACTGAGATTATGCACGGTACATGGCGATCAAGTTGGAACGTGATTAATATTTGGGCATTTTTGAAGCAAACGGGGCTGAATTACCCGACGCCGGAGAAGACTGTGAATTGGAAAATGTGACTCGGTTTCAACGCTGCGCTTGGCAAGTGGAAGTAGCAAAAGAGTCGGGAAGATTCAAGCGAGCGCGCGACTGCGAATTTATACCGCGCGAGATATAAGCTTTGGAAGTAATGAATTTCGCAGATATGTTTTACAATGCCGTAAAAGTCACAGGAAACTTATGTCACGGCGTTCACTCCTCCGAGTTCCTTACGATAGTCCGCGCATCGCGACGCTCTCCTAGGCTATACGACCACCTGGTATGACTTTGTTATCAGGCCGTTAAATTTGTTGTTTGTCACCGCCCGTCTGCGAAAAGGATGCAATTTCGCCCCTGTTAGACCCTTGTTAGAAATATCGTCATCGTCATCATCCTCCAGCCATGTTCGAAAAAAATATTTCAAAATTTCTGCGTAATTTCCAATTTGAACGAACGCAGTTTACAGCTATGGAACATAATCGAAGACGCAGTAGGATCGGATAGGGGTGCGCATACCGCAGGCATTGCGCCGTACCGAGACGCGGAATTAATAGAGATGGATGACTCGGCATTAGTTGTGTTTGCGATGCGGCCCCCGGCGTTTTCCCTCTTTTCCCTGTCAATTGCGCGCGCTCGGCCCCCGGGCGCTGGCGGGTAGGCGGGATGTGCAGCGAATTTAATAGTTGTCGGAAAGGAACACCCACGCGCCGAGACTCGCTCCACATTGCAATCACTAATGGACGAAATTTATTATCATTATATTCTCGACAAAGATGTTAAAGTGCGGTCTCGACGCAACGACCATTTTTCATTTTCTCCGCTGCGCCAACTTGCCAATATCGTCGTCACATAAAATCGCACATTCAGACGGATAAAGTCAGCGAAAAGAATGTCGGAAATTAAGCATTCGTTGTTTGACGTTACCCGGCATTATATCTCGTAGAATTGCACACGGGAACATTCATTAGCTCCATTGAAATATGCAGTCCTCCGGTGCATAATTAAACACCTTTCAAGTGAGGTAAAAACACAGGTAAAGGCAAAAAGATTACGGTAGATAATTGCATACCAACATCCTGCAATAAATTTCGAAAAAATTTTAATTAGTAAATTTTTCAAATACCCCAAATAAATAAGAATATTGCTGGAACTTTAATTAAAACATTGCAACTGTGAAATTTTCGCTATTACTTTGTTCTATTTAGCTGTTTTGCTCCATCCGATTGACGAACGAGGCATCGTTTTTCAACCTGCATCGAATCCGGCGTATTCAATTGTTTTAATATATTTCCATTCATCTAAATGCCGAGGCAATTGCCTGGCACTTTGTGAAAAGCGTCAGCCGTGAAAAGCGTCGTGCAACATTTTTTTTATCGAGAATGAATTAACCCAGATTTTTTTCAGCGCCGCCACCGGTTTATCATCACTTAAATCGTGAAATCTGTTGGCAGGTAAAAAAACGGAAACTTTCACGTTTGCTAAACAAATTATTTTAATAGTTGGTTAATTTAAATATAAAACTTATTTTTAGCACGCAGATGGAAGATTGAAACGACGGATTAACGCACGGAAACAAATCTAATTTTTTTCAAATTTCAATCTCGATACGTTTTGAATATTTCAAATGCGTTAGCGCGCCGATTTATCCGGCACCGCGAAAATATTACCGAGGCTTGGGTTTATGCGGATTTGGCACGAGAAAAAATCGCGAACCAAGGAGGCGACACAAAAAAAGCCGCGCCCGCCCGACCGTGAGCCGAAGCGAAAACCGATTTACGCTAAAACATTATCTCATCGAGAAAAACTAATCGAATTTCCAACTAAATTGATATTAGATTGATCGATTGCCGGCCGGTAAATGTGCGTGCGTGAGTGTGCGGAATTGCGGATACACAAAGAGGCTGAGGAGTTGGCGAACGAGGACGGCGCGACGGCGACGCAAAGTTGGCTCATCCGCACACACTCGAGGCGATTGCCGCAGCCGCCGCCGCCGCCGTCGCCGCCGCCGCGAGCGCGAATTCCTGCAAAAAGAAAGTATTTCTGGTGTGGTTGCGGAGTGGTGCCGACCTCGTTTGGTTCGTCGGCAGAGGATTCATTGGAAAATCGGCGCGGCGGTTTCAAATTGCAAGGACGCCTCCGCCTTCACTTTGTAGCAAGCGCTGCTCGGAGGAGGAGCGGCGAGCGCTAAGAAAAATAAAAATATAGAACTTTGATTCCGAATGTCACTGCGTTCCAGATGTTTTCTTTCTCGTGCGCGTGATACGGTTTGAAAATTAAATATCTCGAGGAATTCGAGGCGAAAGTTTTTGAAGCATTGAAACTGCGCCAGAACAAGGATGAGGAAAGTAGGTCAGAGACGCCTGCAGAACATAAGGTACAAAAAGAACTTAGAAGAAAATCAATTAATTTTATATTTGTGGAAAATATTAGTTTTCTCCGCAATTTATCGTCTGACTATTTCTCAATCATTTTATTGATTTTAGTCCAGGTCCTTTTGTTACTAGGTACCCTGAACTACACACACGGAGCTGGAAAAAGGAAATATTGCCCGCACCCTCGTTTCTCGCGAATTTTTCATAACTCTATAAATACGGCGCTTACGTGCGCTTGCATCAGAAATAGTTCACAGGGCTTGTTCTGGAAAATCGGAAAAGCGCTGGAAATCAAAAAACATGACCTGCAACCAAACCAATTTTCCGTCGAAATAGAAAAAAACACCACGCACGTAATTGAGGTTTAAGTGCAAAAAAAAACGTGCCAGACGAACGCTCCCTCCTAGGAAGACAAGTCTACACAGTCTACACACCAAACTAAGGCAAAGCTCCAACGAAAGATACGAACTTTTACCACATTTTTATAGCCAAGCATGGATGCACACACATGCTTCTCGCACGTTGTGCGAAATGCGCAAGCGGCGCACGTTTCGCCGATAATGTAGGTATAGTTGGCAGTTGGTGAAGGTGCATCGCATCGGATGCAAACCGGCCGTATAAATAAATAAAGCTGAAAAATAAATATCCCCCGACGTCGAGCGAGTGAGTAAACAAAAATAAACCGCGCGAGCAGGTACACGCCGACGCGCGCTTGGAAAACCGTAACGGAAGCGCAAGGAAACCAAACAATTCCGAGGAAATTGAAAAATAGACATTGCGCCGTCTGCATCTAATAAAATTGAACAGTCGAACCGGAAAACAATACACACGACCTGGCCGATTTCCTCAACCATGAATATTAAGTCTTGAAGCGTTATTGAATCTTGCGTATAATGTCGGCATAGTAACTGATCGACAGATATTCCTTTGTGTCGGATTTCGCAATGTACCACACTCTGTATGAACCCAACGGTACGTTGGCAGGCATTTTAGCAGGTCTCAGTGATTGATTTGCTATGACGTAGGTGTCAGGTGGAAGCGGACACGACGTGACGACCGTCCCATTGGAAAATCGTTTCACAGACGCGTAGAAAACTTTCTTTTCAGCACTTCGCAATAGTGCATTTGAAAATCAATCAGATTCAATCAGCACTCGTTACTGACACGTCTTATAGTTTTAATGCGCACGTATATCTGCAAATGAAATTGTCAACAAAATTAAATAAGCTGAATCATTTACCTTGTCTGTTGCCTTGATGGACTGCAATGTTACTTTGATTACATTAACCAAAAACGCCTTTCGCGACAATTTGAAACACTTTGCGGTTACGTCCCTGAAAAAAGTTGGATCAAAATGATCCAATTCGACTCTTTCAAAGCGCAACTTATATGATCTTTGTTCAGTCCACTACAATGGTTTGTTCAACGTTTCAACGTTATAAAAATTAGAGATAGATATCTTACTTCTAAGCTCTGTGTTAGGTCACATATGAAGACGGTATTAAGCAGACGGTCAGTCTGGACATTTTGACCGAACAAATATCAGCAAGAAGTAATTTCAACCATAAATAACCAACTCTATAGTTGAACGCATTTATATACTGAAATTGTTTTTGAAACAAATGTTTAGTTTATCAGTTAATCCGTTAGTAAACAATTTGCTAATAATTTGTGTCTATCCTGACAAAAGACGCAAAATATTTAGTTATCTACTAAATGATACGAGCTATTACTAAGCAATTGTAATACGCAATATATCATAAATTTTTGCCATTAAATAATCGAAATATTTCTGTTAAAAATCGCGTGGTTACACTTTTCCGACCGGTTATAATATTTTCAGCCGATATTTTATGTTTTAATTAATTCAAGCAAAATTCCTGAACCACAAAATTGTTAACGACGCAAAGGTGCAGATTTACATCTTCGCTTAAGCGTTTCGCTATGCGAATAGAATTTTCCGCGTTTTTATCAAACGTTTTTGTTTTTCATTTAGAAATTCATTTATCTCGACGCGCACTTCGCATGCATGCTCTGCTCCTCAGTGGCTGCGCCGGGACCTATGTTCTACCCCACATTTCCACCCCACATGCATGCGTTGCAAAATAATAGAACAAACTATTTTTAAATGAAATTTTATCTGCACGCCCTGTACGCAACCAGACAAAATGTGTAATGCTATGTGCCAGTTCGGCAATAGATAAAAAATTATTATAAAAGCGCACGCGGTTACAAAACCAATATATACAGAAATTCCCAAGATGTAAAATATTTAAAAACAATGCAAAACTCGACGATAAAATGTTTATTATACTGGTGTTCTTCCTAAAATCTAACTAAATTATGAAAATATCTTCTAGGGAAATTAATTATTCAGAGGTTGTTATCCAAAAACCCAGCAGTTTGATAAAAAATAAGTAGATGGCAATTAATTATAACAAACCAGAATAAAAATTAATAGTTGCACGATTTTCAAAATATTATGACACACTCAGTACTTGTAATTAATTGACTCTTTCCATCCTAGGAAACCGCAAAATTTCTCAACAAATAAACAATTGTTTGGACATGTTTGAATGGCCGTGGGCGAAGGGTGCGAGCGTGCAAAACGGGCTGACGTGAACCCAATGTTGGTTGCATCGTTAACAACGGTTTGGGGCCGGAATATGTATCCCGAAACTAACGAAACCAAGAAGAGGGCGGGCAGCGGGCACCACAAGTTTACACAGAGTGTGCGCACGAATGCATAATGTGAATAATAACGCTTTGTCCGTGCGCAAACGCAACTTAACATTAATTTCCTTAACACAAAATTCAATTCTGAGAGAATAATTCCATGTTTGATCAGAACAATTTTACAGAATTGGTTCGAATGGCAATGAAACCGTGAGGTAATTCGGTTGATTGTGCATATGCCTATTTATGACACTTGGTATACCCAGTGGCTACGTAAATAATAAGGCAAACGACGAGAAATTAAAAGCAACCATATATAACGCTGGCGTCGTGTGGAGGCGCTGAAAACTGGCGGAATTAATCAAGCTCGCCGAAAGAGAAACGGCCCGGGCAAGGAACTGCTCCGGGACGCCCGTCAACCGAAATTCGAGTTTCGGGCGACGACCGCGAATTAACAGCTCTCGGGCAAGGCGCGCGACAACGCGTCTCTTGATTGTTGCACGCGCAAGTGAGTAAACACGTTGCGCATACCGATTCTCAACACTCTTCCCGCCCCCAGCCGCCAACACCAACACCAACACCGCTCCGTACAAAACCAAATTTCAATTTTTCATTAAACGAAAAAAAAGTCGCAGGGCCTTATTACATGTTTACTCAAACTTTAATTAAACCACGTGCTAGAAAATACTCGCATTGTGGGGGCGGAGCAGTTCAGGCGTATTCCGCACACATTTCTATGGACTTTTCATACTGCGCAGAACAAGTTTCACTAAAAGTTATTTTCAGTTTCCAAACTAGCGGTTATTAAAACTTGCGAAAATTACTACCTACATATTGTTAGATGTGTTTTATTCTTAAAGTTGGGTGGTCTGCGTTCCGAAGTTTGACGCCGGAGTGGAAGCGATAAATTCGCGCGCCGCATTAAATATTATCCGAGCCATATTTGCGAGACGTATTTATGCGAGCGCGAGCACGCGTAACTAACTGTGACTAAATAAATTAAACGACCAACAAAACGACCGTTCGCCGTCCAGGACGGCGAGGACGAAGATGCCGCCGCGCGGCGGCGACGAGTGCGCGCCACGACTGCGATAATTTCGCCGAAATTAATAGCACTTAATATTCATTGTCTTCGCAGCGTAATAGAACCGTGCTGGCAGGCGCGCGGCACTTCCTTCGACTCGCATCCGAACGTAGCGGAAGCCGTCTGTTCCACGAACAGTTCCAGCTACGAAATCCTGCCCGTCGCGGCGATTCATCGACTGAGGCCGTGCGAGTAACGTAAACATTGGTGGGTACCTGCTCGGAGGAGCTGCAAGCAAGTATTTCCACACAAATGTTGGCGAAGCGTGCGAGCGTTTCGAACGTTACTCGCGACCCTCGCGCATTTAAACGAATATATGACAACTTGCGGCTGCGGAAAGGTATGACCGAAAGTTTGAGGGTGCGAAACGCGCGGCTGCGGCGAGTTTATGCGTCTTCGCGCGGCGCCGTGACCGGCGGGACGTCTCGCAGGATTTGTTGCATTCGGCGAGTCGGTAAGTTGTCGTAAAATTCAACTGCAATTATGTGTGCAACTCGAGCGCGCATTGTGCGCTCCGGCGCTCCGCGCACGTCTGCCGGAATAAATTGCCAGGGTTTATTATGTGTGTCAAGAGTGCTTAATAACTCATAATGACGCGTGAAAAGTTTTATGCGACGGCAACTCATTTCAATTTTCATAATTACGCACGACGGGGTTTTAAATTGTCCAAACATTTATTAATTTCACGCTACATATCAAAGTGGCGTTTGTTTCACTCCTGCGAAAATATTGCTCGTCGACGAACAGGCAAAGGATATGACTTGTGATACAGCGCAAAACTCGTTAAAAAAATTACATTTTCATCGGCTGTCGATTTACGTGCACGCGTCAACAATAAAGGTGCTTAATAACGAAATGTTTATAATTCCGATCGTTCTGGTCAATTAAAATTGATACCGAGAGGTAAAAAACAGAAATTCCCGCATATTTTACGATTCGCAATAATGTTCCGATGAATGCCTCTCGTCGCATGCTCGATTTATTGATCCGTGCTTTATTGCGGGGTGCATTTATTACAAAATTACAAACAACATTTCCGTTGTCGTCGCAGCGCCGCAGCCGTCGAGGGCGCACGAGAATAAAAAATATCCTGCCGAATGCAAACATTTCGCGTCGCGCTTTATGAAAATCAATTCGATTGTGGAGGCCCATTTAAATATCGCGTTTGATGCGCGCGCGCAATTTTTCCGCGCCGCCTCCGTTCATTGTCGCAAGCTTTTGAATTCCTCTGCGACTCGTCGTTTCGTTTAAGACAGACACAGAAATGTATTCCAATCAATGCGATCTCGTTGAAGCCCAGATTTGTTACAAGTATCATTTTCGTTTAAATAAGAGCGCGGTTCTCGCAAAAGAATATTTCAGTTGCCGGCGCCGAATATGAAACGGTTGACAATTACACAAACAAGAACAAATTCTTGCAAACAACAAACGTTGCAATGAAGCGTCCAAGTCGCAATTATGAATTATTCATTTGTCTTCTCGGCGCATTTTTTGGTACGCGCATTAAAGGAACTACCTTTTGCATTGCCGGCCGGCTGCGGTTGCAGCCATTGCTCTGATTCGCGGCAAGTAATAAATACAAATTTAAACGCAAATGCAAATGAGCGTGGTATATATAAAAAATACGACGACGGACGCGACTGCGTGCAAATTTGATCTCGCAATTTTAACTGGCCACAATGTTGTTATACGACAGAAAAATTGGTACTCCTACAATAAGAATAAAAATTAGTGTTAAAATATGGGAAGCAACACACCAGGAACAAATGGATAATCATTGTACATTTTACAGGTTGTCGTAACTGTTCGAAGGCTTCCATGTTATTAACATATTATTTACACACAAATAATCCAACTAAACACCCCCGAAGAAAATGGTTATGCTCACTCGGGATATGACAACAATGGACGCCAAATGAGCAATCAACTTCGGCTACGCCCCGTCAGCCAAAACAATTTATATCTATCAAGCAAGTCGGCGTTGTCGCTTTGCACATTTGCCGATCCTCATTTTGGAAATTGCAGTCTTGTCAAATGCGGCGCTGGAATTTTGACGTTGCGTGCACCACGTGCCTAGAGTTTATTATACCAGGCGATGCGTAAAAAAACATCTAAGCTCCGTAAAACTGAAGGAGATAATGGGAAAATCCGCACGTAAAGCTTGAACGATTTCGATAATAACGTTTTAGCTTGCATCCTGGCAGATGCGCAAGCCGGATCAAATACGTCACAATCAATTTCAATTTTGCACACAGGAAGTATGGTAATTATTTCGGCACGGACGGCGCGCAGTTTCCCAGCGTATCGCGGCAATGTTTCAGCGACGGTTGGAAATTTCACGGCGCACTTCGCATCCACTTTATGCGATCAACAACGCAGCGCAGTGCCGAAGCGTAAAAACGATCATCTGTCGACCGGCTAATTAACTCGACGCGCCGCCATTATATTCCACTTACAAACTATAATAAACCAATCTGCAACCCGTCAGCGTTCGGAGCAACGCTTCTTTTGCAAATTTGAATATGTGCCGCGTCGCTTCTGGTTTAGCCGAAGCGCGCAAACATTTTCCAACAACTTTCCGCGTAATTTTACGATTGCGGATTTCAATAATTAATTGATTTCCAATGACGAGCCATAAAACTTTGCGAGCGGCGGAAATCCGTTTATGGTTTTCCATTGAATTATGGTTGCTGAACCAATAGGCCAGTCATGCGTTACTAACAGGTCGGCCTCAATCGATAATTCATCTCTTTGGAGGCAATTTAATTACTCATACGCAAAAGTTAGTAACGTAGTAACAAACAACTAAAAGTAGCACCGTGTTAGATAGGTCGCGATTAAGTAGCGTTTTGCAAGCAAAGCACTTGTGGAAGAGTAATTACGTAAAATAAATTTTCGCTAAGCCCTCGCGCCGCGCGGCGTCGCTTCGTTCCTTTATTCTTGCAGGAATAAAGCAAAGGAACGATCGATTTTTTTTATGTGCACGCCTGCTTCGAGTGCGCGCAACAAACAAACCGGCACTTTCGAATTTCATTGTCGGCGGTGTTTTGTGTACGCTAGTTTACGAACAAAAAGTTATCGACTTTTTCTACGGTCGCCCCTCTACCGCTCTTGGCCAACTTACGATTTTTTCCACTCGGCGCGAGCTTTTCCCACTTTTATTGTCGCTGGCGTTGCGTTCGGCCGGAATCACGGCGCGTGTGTGCGTGCACACGCACGCGACTCGTAAATACAACGGGATTAAGATAAAGCGAATCTCGGTAATCCGACTATTAGCCAATTGTTTGTTTTCAATTCGAAAATAAAATCGACTTTATTGCCGCGCCGCAAGCCGCCCGAAACTTTTTGCCCCACTCAACCGTTGCTCGTTTTTTTCGTTGTCAAATTTATTTGCTTATTGAAAATGGAAAGCGAATGAAATTATTCAGCGCGCTATTACGAAAAGACAAATGGTTCGGTGGGCAGGCAAGCAAAAAACGCATGAAGGTAACCGAAGAGGAGCACCGTCGAATTAACCAGTATGAAAATGGAAACCATAAGTTATGGGCCGGATAATGTAATCTAAATTAGCGAAGGAGGAAAGCCTTAGTCGGTTAATCCGCTCGCGTCTCTCGCTTCGTTCCATGCCCATATCATAAGCGTTTTACGAGCCGCCATTGCAGTTCGCAACGAGAAGCTGCTGACAAAGAAAACAATGCGCTAGAAAGCAAGCAAGGATGCGGAAGGCATCGACTAAATGATAAGACATTAAAGAATGTGAATGCGCGGGCGACGCGTGTAGACGTACAGCCAAGATTACACGATTGTTTGATTTTGCAAGTTTGGCTGCATACATTATATTTGTGTACGATTTCCCGAAACTTGATGCGGTTTGCGCGAAGAACTTTCAACGGAAGACGGAGAACGCCGCCTGGCGGCTATTTGCTAGTGTTGCATTACGCCAGGCTTTAGCATCAAGAACATACAGCACAAAGCAGGAAGAATCGTAGTAGTAGCGTGGTTGCGAATGTAGGCAACTTCTTATGCATCGAATTGATGGTGGGATAGCAAGGTACGTTGCAAAGAAGAGCTGGGCGTGTACGACGGGTGCGGTATCCGCTACCCCTGTGTACACAGATTAACCAAATCCTCCATAAATCCGTTCATAAAATCGCTATCTGCCATACGCGGCGGCGCACGGCGTGGCTCTGCAAAGCGTCTTGTACAGCTTATTCAGCTGCTGCCAACCGCCGGGACGTCTGAGAACGGCGACTGTTTTAAGGACGGGCGCACTCAAGACCCTGTACTGCTAGTTGCTTCATCATTGGCGTTTGAAGTGCTTTCAGGATTACACGAAACTGCAAGCTACGTATTTAGCGCAGTTAAAAAAAATTCTACAAATTAGAAAAATGCCGCACGATGCGAGGTTTTCCTGCAGCAATATATCAAATTTGGATGCGATTGCAAAAGTCTCTGGCATGGAACGCAGAGAATAGGAGGGAATGCATAGGAAGAATTTACTCGGAAATTTGTTCACTATAATTCAATTCTCATTTTTTTGCATACTACGCCACATTCTGCAATGCCATTCCGGGCCATACATAAAAATCCTTGGATGACCGACCCGGCAGTCCGAGAGAATAAGAATGGAACGGAGTTTTTTATTAACTCGAAAAGAAGCGAACGAACGCACGCACACGATTTATGTAATATTCTGTGTGTACGAGTAAATCATAATATACTTAGTGTTACAACAAAACTACCACACATCTACGACCCTGCTTCATTAATTGGTAATTAGGCAATGCACATATACTACATTAACATTAGCTATTTATTATGAAGTAAAAAGTTTTTAACACAACAAAATGACTGGATCATGTTTGTTCCCTTTCTTTTTCTGAAGTAAAGACAACCAAAAAATCTCCTCGACTCTTTTTCGGATAACCCAGTATATCACACGCACGAAAAGTACGTAGATGCCACGCATGTTATGCTTGCCCTTTTTCGCCACTGTTACAAACCATCATTCCATCATCCCTTCCTTTCGAATAGCCCTTTACTCCATCACTCGCTGTTTGGTTGCTGAGCTGCTATTCTTGCATTCTCATTTCGTTCATGCACAACGACAACCCGTAGCCCGGGACCGGGAAAATAGTTTCGGAAATTCGCCGTGCTATACGTTTTCGTGACGGCACGAAGGCTCCTCCGCTACCGCCGCCGCCGGTTTTTGCGCGAGCGTTTTTTTCCCTCGGCTCGGCGCTCACTCTTTGCTGACCGTTACACAATTTAATATTTTCCGTTTTTGCCCCCTTCGGCGAGGCGTCGGAACCGTTTTGTATTACGTTTTGCGTTCCATTATTCATATTATAAACATGTGACAGGTCAGTCTGCGGCCTTTAATTAATTATAGCCCAGCCGTAATGCCAGCAAAGTCCGTAAAATGACACGTGATAGAATCCTGGCGGAATATGCCCAGAGCAGTGGACGACGTTGGTTCGTGCATTTCCGGAAAGTTCTTAGAAGTTGAGGTGAGTGCGTTGCACAATGCGATTGCAGGAACAAAGTTCGATGCTCGGTAAATAAATGATCGGTGGCGGCGGCGGCGGCAGACGGAAAACTATGCGCCGGAAAGTTGGTCGCGAAAACCGCCGAGCGCGATTCCAAGAACCGCAACTACCTAAAATGTCAACGTCAATAATTGTTTATCAGCATACCGCACATTGCGCGAATACTCAGACGACGACGGTTCACTGACGCTGGCAGCCAAAAACGAATATTGCGCGTTCGCCCTAATTGTGCTTGACGCAGTTCGCTACTTAAACACAGTTCGACCAGCCTCGCGAAAAGCACTATTTTGCTGCGGAAAACATTGACATTTTAAACTAAACAAAGGCCTCGCACACCAAAGATGCATTAACGTTTGAAATGAAGAAAGTTTGATTGAGCGCCGCAATTAGCGCGAAGCACAAATCCAATTTTCGGCTGTAACTTTCGCTCCAGTCTCCTACTTTCGCAGAAGCAACACTTCAAACGAACGCCGCCAAGAGGTGCCCGCGTGTTCTTTCCTCAGCCATTCGTTTCGGCGGAGAATGGGGCGGCAAAGAATGCGCCGCCGAGTTTGTCGGGAAAACATTACCGAACGCCGCCGCCGCTATGCGAATGCAGCTTCCGCGCGCTCGCCGCTGCATTCGGATGCTCGCGCCGTCTGCGAGCCGACGAGATAAGGAAAGAAATTTACAATTCAAAACGGTGTAATAGATGATAAAGTTTGTTAAAGGATTTGCATTTTGCCTCGATATCGGCGCGCGGCAGAAACAAGCGCAATGTGTTTCGGCGCGACTTAGCGATCGTCACATAGTCGAATGTATTTGCGAATGATTCTCGCCCGGTCGTTTCCGGAGGCGGCGAACGCGACGAAAAAGATGCATCGGCGCGCGATGTAGCGCGTTGTTTACTTGCACCAAAATGCACGCACAAAGTGACATTGCTTAAAAGACTAAACACAATAAAACTCTTTCGCCGACACAATTTGCCTTTACGACGCACAATTTTCATTGCAAATTTGTTCCGCGTTACTTTATGCAGTTCAGTTGAAGAGTCATATTAGAGTTTAAGGCAGCCGAAAAACAATTCGCTCGTAAAACATATACGTGCCGGTTGTGCAGCCACACGTAGACGTGTATTGCGAATTAGGATGGCTGAATACGGCGTTACAAAGCGTGCGCTTCCTTAGCGCTGCGGTTCGGCGGTGGCGGCGTGCCTACCTTTCTCAGTACCGCATTGCGCCAGAACACGAACTCATTCCGCCGCCTCGCGGAGACTCTGTCGGAGATAGGACGCCCGCACGTCGACCTGGCATTCGCTCAGCGACCGGCGCCTCCGCCAGCAGCTCAAGCTCATCTTATCGGATCATGCAAAATCACAAAGTGAGTAGAGCATTAACGCCTTAGTTTTTCTTCAATCTACTTCCAACAAATCACATACAGAACAGTGATGGAAGTAATTATTCTAATAAAAATTTCGTTGAATGCGCAGTATTTTGCTGCAAATAGCCAGGTTGAAGTTTAACTCGGAACAAGACGAGACAGAGCACAAAGAAACTTTACACTAACAATAAGCCTACTGAAGATTCTCTCAACTTACATGCCGCCGCAATGGTCGTGTATGATAGAAAGTGCGAATGCACATGTGAAGTTGACATGACAACCACGCTGAATGCGAAGTGCGATAATAGACATTTTACAAACGAGCGCGCTATTTAGTTCGCAAAAATATTTACATTCGCCGCGCCGATTGCACGTGCGGCGCGTAATTCCCAAAACGAGATTAAACGCGCACGGGGAATGACGCGAATGTTGTTGTTTTTTAATCGAGTGCGGCGTAGGAAACGAGTTGGCGAACGTATAAATTAGAATCAAATCAACAAACATCCAGCGCTAAACAAATCTCCGCAGTGCGGGCCGGTCACTAGTGGTGCACGCACGCACGCCAAACATAATGGGGATGAATGCTCACACATGCCGATGCGCATTGTGATGAGCTGGTCGACGTGGAAAAATGAAGGCGCGCCGGAACGCTGAAGGGAAATCGAAGCCCCGCTGATTGTTGTTGATTGTGTTGATTGCGTGGGACCTGAAGCGACATGACGGCTCCGACAGGCCGAATGAAAAATGAAAATAAAGGAAATATGAGCACGGGCCGAAGTCGAACAAAGGATGCCGAAAAACTGCCAAACGTCCTGTCGCCGCGTCCACCCACACCACTCGCCGCGATGAAGCGTATGTGAAAATAATGGTGTGCACATTGTTCGCACGAACGTGGACAGTTTAGTCTATTACATATAAAAATCGAACCTTTTAAAGTTGGAAATAATTTCCGGTGATAAAAAAATTATGAACAATAGCGCATCGAGAAAGTTAAGTTCGTTAATGTGTTCCTGATGTACGTTCCGGACGTCGTGGACGTCACGCCGCGCTCCAAAGGGTGCCGGCCGGAGGCGGCATGCGGGGCGGCCGTGGCCGCGCACGCACACAACGACCGAACTGACGCGAAAGCGTCGCGGGGGGTGTGCGCGCCACCGAAACTGTGCAGCGTCGGCGCCTGCCGGCCAACGTCCACCGACGGACGCTGCGTCCATTAATTTATTACAGCTCCACTCGAGGGAAACTGCCACTGATTGACCAAACAATTAATTAATTATACCCGGCTGATTTTTGTTCGTCCTTTCCGGCGTCCGGCGCGGCGATCGCATTCCACCCTCCACGGCGTGCATTCGTTCATTTTTCTTCGATTAATCTCTTCCGAAAGACAAATTATTTTTTCGCTCTGCACAATGGAGAGGAAGCCCTGAACAACGGTGAAATTATTTTTTGCACAAAACCAACTTCGGTTTGATATTTTAATTTACGACGTACGACGTGAACGCCAGAATAAGACCTCATGCAATCTTCTTCAACAATGCGATTTTTTTGCCGGAGAACAATGCTGGAAATTTATGCGAGGTGGAAGTGCCGGCTGAAACTTGTTAATCCCGGAGGGATGCCCGATTCTTAATTCTAAACCGACGTGTGCCCAGCACGTACTTAATGCCGAGGCGTGAATAAACTGGAAATCCCCGACGATACGACGACAATTCCGATAATTAAACACAAAACCGTGATGAAACCGTCGCTCCGATCTTCGGTGCCTTTCGGGTCCGCCTGGCGCAAAGCCGCGCGGCAACCTCGCAAGGGCCTTCCTATGGGAGAGAGAGTCCGGAAGTGACGCCGCCGCCGAATCCTTACCCAGTTCTAATCTCTCCGGCGGCGCGGCATTGTGCACGCCCGCCGGAAAACTAAACACGAGAGCACGCCCAATTATGTACGTCGCCCGGCGCGTCCGAGGAGACAAAAGTCGGGCGGTTCGCCGACGTCGTCAGCGATGGTGTACGTCCGCCGACGTCGAGAGGAGTATACAAGAGTATAATCCTTGCATTAAGCCCCGCACTTCTCGTTTTGGTGCGCCGGCCGAAAGCAGGACCATTCATATGTACGTACGGCGTGCCGAGAGGCTGTTATGCCGTCAGCGTAATATGAGCGCATTTACTAAAAAGGACTCAAAGGACCCGACGCCCGAACCGAGCACGAGTGAGCCTTGGAGTTCCTCGTCAGGCCCAGCATTCTGGGCATTTGTCACCGATACATTCGCCGTCGTCGCATGTTCACCTTGGTTATAAAACGCTTTAAGTTCGCTTCGAAATTATTGCGTCCCGACCACCTACATTTTTCGCTCGAACAAAGACCGCGCTTTGAATCGTCACGCTCGGCAGCAAACAAATGCCCAGACCTGGATGCACTTGGCATTCTTTCAGGGCTTAATGTAGGGAAAGCATTTTGATATTTCGCACTGTGTCCAAAGCTCACGCGCCAGGCTGAAACTTGCATTACGCTCCGGTTTCCGTCCGTTTAAATCGCGCTCGCCGAGTCCGTTGAATGGATGTGTTCTTCCGTTGATGCAAATAAACAAAACGACAAGGGACAATCGCATCGCGCTCGACGCGCCAGCCGAGACTCAATGTTCGCGCGAAATCTTGCGTGTGTAATGACGCGGTGCGATATGATGGCGATCATTTCGAAATGTGAGTGGAGATTGTCGCTTTCTAAATCCACAGAAAGGATTGCCGAGCAGGCATCGTTTTAAGCCGAATTAAAAAATGTTTCGCTCAAAGAAAAAACACGCCGAAATTATATGCAATATCACATTAATTCCCCTCAGAGAACAATGCAACAAACACAACATTCCCACGCATTGAAGGCAGGCAATAAAAAAATACGGAACGTTTTGCACTTTGTTCGATCCAATTGGAATAATTGAAGCAATTGCAGGCTAGGCATGTGTGTGCTTAGTAATTAGCGATTGTAAGCCTGGTGCGGTGCAATTTTCTTTTCCCTGCCCGGCTCGATTCGTTAAATGCGTCGACCGCGTGTAAATGCGTGCTAATGGAGCGAAGTGAAGCGGAATAACCACCGAGGCTGTTAACTCGGACGTTTCCTTCGTCCGACTTCTTCAAACGCGCACGGCCCGAGCATGGGCCAAATCCGCGACACGTCGGATTCGAAGGGATACGTCGACGTCGAGCCGCACGCTATGTTTTCCGGCGTTAGCCGGAGAGGAAACGACTTTAGAGGAAACACCGCTCCGACGCCAGTTCGACGCGACAGTCAGTGTGTCGGCTTTGACACGGACGGGTCCGACGCGTGACACTTTGAATGCCACTTTGCTGAACTGAACGTCCTGCCGGTTCGCGTGCGTCTGTGACATCATTGATGTTCGTTGTGTATGAACTTAATTACGGCCTACGGCGCATCGGGATACTTGCCGGCGAAACAAAGCGCAAAACGTCGGAATTTTATCACCGACAACTAAATCATCAAAAACCTCTAAATGCCTCGCTGCCACCGGCAACTATGTCGTCCTGCGTTGAAACGGCGAAAAGCAAGACATGACCTCGGAGGAAATTGTTTTCCCTTACGACCTTCTGACAATGCGACCTCATCTCGCTATACGGTTATCGTGCAGCTGCATGAGCTGACGTGTTCAGCATTGTTACAACCATCGCTCGCATGCGACATCGATGTTTATTGAGTCCGCAATAAACGTTCATTCCGTTCGCGCTCATCTCGGAGCGTCGCTTCGCATATAAAAGTTCGACAACGCGCGACGTTACAAGTTGACGGTTCGTTCGAGCCGAACGAAATATTAACCCACATGCGCCGCGACACTGGCACCGATTGATAATGGCGATAATTGCGAGCAAACTGCTGCCGTGCTTCGCCATCGTCACGGTGCATGAAACAGGCAATTAAACCGACACCATTGCGGCGCGCTTTCTGGAGCAATTCCATTATGCATTCGGCATTCTCCTGCAACCTACAAATGTGCAGACAGCATGTAAGCGCTTCGCATGTTTCCGTTTCAGCAAACAAAACGAATATGATCCGGGGGTCGCCGGCGACTGTGCATGCGCGCACACACCACGACCAGTAATTCGACGTCGACGATGATAATGACACGATAACGAACGGGGAAAACAGGTAATTATCCGGTATGCCCGACATCATTGCCACGTGCCGCTGCATGCTAATTTCATTAGGTGATATTTCCGATGTTTATTGGAAACGTCTTAATTGTGCAACCATTTTTGCGGTTACGCCCACGCGCACGTACTTACGCGACATATCATTAGAGAGAGAAAATGGCAGCCGTCTGTAGGTAATTTGAGTTGGATTGAAATTTTACCTGCAACAAAGAAATCGTCATCAGCGTTTGATAGCATCAATCATAACGTAATATTATTTACATCGCTCTCGTCGAAAAAAATCTAAACAGATGTACTAATATTGGGTTGGATCATTATGTATTGTGATTCCTTTTTTTTCGTGCGAGTTAAACTTATATCCAAAAATACATTTTATACGAATCTGTAGAATCTACTTTCTTCGCTGCACGTCTAGCAATGCCTAATCTAACGGAAAAATTCGCTTAGATGATTTCGCCAACGATGAACGAAACTCGGGGCGGCGGCATCGAAGGGAAACACACGTGATACAATCGTTTGTTCTTAAATTCGAATAAGGAGTTGCGCGACGCCAAAGCGAGCACGCAACGCGGCAAAACGCACAAAACCTAAATGTTTTCACATATTTCGGGAAGATTGCAAGCGCCTCGCCGATGCAATGCAAGAAGAAAAATCAGAATCGCGTGCACGCACCACTTGATATGAGAAATGCGGCTTAAACGAGACTCTGCAACAATACGAAATCAAAACAACCCGTTTGAGTGAAATTTACAAACGCATCGCCGCTGAAAATTGAAATTTTTTTTGCACGCCCCAGCAACGGCTTCGACTTTTATCAGAAACGAAAAACACAAATAAACGATTCAACAAGCGATAAAAATGAAAGCTTCATTTCCGCAAGTTATTTGCTCAAGCATCAAGCATCAGCGCTGGAATTTCAATTTGCGATTTTTGCCGCTCGAAAAATAAGCCGAACGCCGGCGATCGAGTTTTCGAACCTTTCGCGTGGATCTGGGCGTAATTTCTTAATGTCCCGCGTAAAATTCTATATAAACACAGGCCAACCGATGAAATGGAATGCGACGACGACGCGGAGCGGCGTGCTTTGCGATAGAGGCGTTTTTGTTCTTCGCCTTTACGTCCAATTTTCCGAATTTTCTTCGGGCGACCGAACCGGCCTCCACCGACGCAAAACGAGGGAGGTATTTATAAACGTCGTTTCGTTACATACCGTTTACCCCAAAACCGTCGCTATTTTCTACAGATTCCTCAAAACATCGACGCGGTTTTTAATCGAAAAAATTCTTATAACTTTTCGTGGATATAATAACTTCTGGTGTATCGAGTTTAGAATCTGTTTGTGCGTCGTTAGAAATCAAACTTGAGCCGTGCTGAGTTAGAACTGGCAAGGGCACTGAATTGAAGAAACATCAAAAACAAGACGCGGTCGAATAAGAAGGAACTTCGGACAATCCAAGCCCAAGTCAGATACGACAATGGGCATTGTTCGTTTCACCAATTCGCGTGAGCCAGATCTAATGATTATTGTGCGAGTCTCTAACCACATAACGAGCTTGTGTTCTCGCATCGACAATGACATGATAATAATTCGTAAAAATATTATAATTGTATCCATTTTCTGTGTTCATATATAGTTGGTGGCAGGTTCGCCAAACGAACGCCGAAGCGGAAACAAAGTAAAAAGTTTCAAAATCTATTCAACGCCGCCCCGAAAGCTCTTTGAGGCATTCGCAGCCTCCGGCGATTTTCCTATCGGTATTCCTCGCTAGGTGTTCGCGCAAACAAGAAGGCTTTTGCAATAGATAATTTGATACTTCAAAGGATAAGAATATGAAACTGCTGGCACGCTCGGCGGAGACGCCGGCGAGCGGACGGGCTTATTTACACCCTTGGCGATAATAAATAAGGACAAGTTTAACAATAAATACCAACATCGGTGTCGGCGAGCGCGCGGGCAGAACAAAGTGCGCGCGCGGATAACAAGGGTTGAAGCAGCGGCCGCGCGACGACCGGGGCGCATGCGAAAGGCTGTTCTTGACAGTTTTTCGAAACTTTTTCACGCTTGTTATTTGTGTGGCGCGCGGTCGCGTCGCGCGCCGCGGTGGCGCGAAATGCTAATGGCGAATATACAACTGAAGGATCATCCGTTGCTGCGCCACCGAATCGCGCTAAGAATTTTTAATGACGCAAACAATTGCTGCTTCTTCGTTGCGACTACATTTTTGGCGCCCTAGTTCCAAATCATTATCCTCCTTGAAGTCGACTTTTCTTTGTCCGTTCCGAATTTTCATGTTTGTCTCGTATCAACCGAAAAAAGTTCGCAAAACTTTTTAAGTCGATTTGATTTACGGTTGAAAAAAGTCTCCCGCGTATTTATCTTTTAGAATTATATCTTCATAATGCCAATGAAATCCCACATATTGTTTCAATTTAAAACGTATGAAAAGCATTTTATTGGATTGGGTAATAAGAAATAAGCTTTCACCTTTACTATATCATCGTGGTTTTTTCTACAATCCTGTTGTTTTCATTTGTCAATATTCGTAACCTTCACAAATCAAGAAAACCATAATTATTTTTAGCAAAAACACATCGATAAATTTGTCACACAATAGTAGCATTAATTAAATTATTGTTATATTTATTATCAACGCAATACAAGTCATATTATTCCTAAATTATCTCGTCTCTATTTAGAAAAATGAAAAATGCGAACGATAATACAACAATTTCTTCCGCAGAATTTTCTCATTTCGATTTATTGCAGCATAACGAAAAATGTAGGCAATAAAACGCTCAACCTATTTTCTTCATACAATTTCCGCGACAACCTTCAAGCCTTAGCAAGGGCAAGCTTACAAAGTTGTTGGCCAACGTGCTGCTAGAAAATGCCATGCGTGTGGTTAATTACTTCGAATGCGTTATCTTCGCCATCCTCGTAAGTTATTAATTTACATAATATTAAATTAATAAAACACCGTACATTCAGTAGTATTTCAATAAACAGGCGAAGCTACGCAAACCCTGTTATTATCCAGTGACAAGAATCTAAAACAATTTAAGCGTTTTTCTCTCTTTTTCCACTTTTCATTAAATAACATCATTCACGAGTGAAACACTCAACTCCAATGATTTGTAAAATGCGGTCGGACGTCCATAAAACGTCTGAAATGAAAATGCACAACAAGAGGTCGTTTAACGTAGCATAAAACAGTTTTGTCACGCATATGCACAGCCCGAATGCAAATCTAATTCTAGGACAAAGGAAACTTGTCCTTGCACTTTAACGCACTAATTCATTAGAATTCAAATAGCAATTTTTACGCCGCCGCTCACCTTCTCTCGTATTACTAAGAAAAGCCGGAGTTGGAGGACTTCCACCATGGCGGACGCGACCGGGTCAGTAAACAATAGCACCATACCATATTATCGATCGATTCGTTTAGACGTCCGAGCCCGCGTCTACTCCAACGAAAAGCGTGCCCACCAAAAGAGTGCGATGGAATATTGTTGTGTGGCGATGATATTATTGAGAATGCAACCTTATGCGTTCCACGTTTAACGCGTTGTTTGCCAGCCAGCGAGTTCTTCGGCGACGATGCAGACGGTGACGACGCATCGTGTGTGAACGGAGCACGAGCAACGGCGCACCGTTAAGCAAACTGGACGCATCGGAGCAAACAAACAGGAACCAAGGCAACTGATCCCGGGATGCCCGGACCCGACGCGTTCGCCTTTCGTTCGCTTCGATCACAATCAAAATCAGTTGCGCACCTAGTTCGCCTCCATGGCCGACCTTTTTCTGCGTCCTCGACGCAAAGGATTTTCCCTCTTTTGTGCGCCCGCCCGGCACGCCCGACTTCGCAGCAATTCTTTCGACTTCCGCTTCCGGGCGCTATCGCTTTGTTTTGAGGCGCGCCGCGCGTTTCTTTCGGACTGGCGTTCTTAACAATATTACCCAGACGTTAAAAATGTACCGCCGCCTGCCGCCGCCGGTGTTGGAGGCTGCCGCCGGCAGCCAGCGATTGAAACAATACAACAAATGTTCTCGCAATCAGTGAACGACGATGCCGAAGCACGAGCGAGGAAAAATACGAGCGGAAAGTGGTAAACTCGATTTCGAAAATCACAATCACATAACATCGCAACGTCTCCTTCCGGGAAAGAAATCAGATTAGATCAAAACAAATCCGCGTGTCCCAATCAAATGTTAATTTAGCTTCGTTAACCAAGACGTGTTCTCGCATCTTCACGTCCGCCCTGCCGGCAAATTCGATTTGTTAAGCCATTTTATCGTTCGCGTCATTAAGAAGTGACCTGGAAAGGATGGTTTAATGGTAGTTTATAATTTAGAAGTTGAACGAAGTCATTAAGTCATTAAATTTCATACACGCCGCGGCGTGGAAGTTTGGCGAAAATCGCAGGACGTGGAAATGGACGATGGCGATGGTGTGCTTAATAAATGCGGCGCGAAAGAAACTTGTGTGAGGAAATAGATTGCATTATGACACGCATATTGTCATTTGATTAAACAATTTGTTATCTTCCACAGCACTGCCTAAACTCAGCAAAGATTAAATCGTTAACAACACTTTGCACCCACAGCACTGTTCCACGCAAACGGTTCATAAATTGTACATTTGTATTAAACAAAAGAAAACCAAAAGTAAGAAAATTCCCGCGTGTCCTGTGCGCATGTTTAATTTTTGCGAGTCCGGTTGCGGAAACGTCGAGTTTGGTGCTCCTCTAAGTTATGACTTTTGTAACACCGGCCGTCGCATAACTTAACTATAAAAGTTAATAATAGTTGGCGGCGGAAAGTTTATCTTGCGGCGAAATGTTTGTTTTAATTATTATTTACGACTTTTGAAGGCGGCGTCGGTGGCGGCGGCGCCGGCGCCGACGCGCCACAACTTGCCCGCAAGCAAGTTAACGAAGTGGCGTTGTTTTCTAAATTTCAGCACGAATTTATTTCCCGCTGGTTTCACGCCAGAAACTTGCATGGAACGCGTTTCAATTTGCAATTGCGAGTCAACTCTTCGCGGCCGTACACAGACACGCGGATGAAATTATCTGCTTCGTTGAATCGGTTGATGATTTTGCACCGTTTGCTGGATGATTGATATATGAGTGCTTTTAACCTAATCAACATTGTAAAGACGCACGCAATGTCACGGCGAGGAGTGTAATACGACGAAATATCAATGTTTATGAAGTCATCACATAGTTTTGTGGTAACTGTGTCCGACTTGCATGTTTATACGATGTTACAATGCTTGTTAGATAGGTTAAGTTTTGTTATGTTATTGTCTAACATCTCGTTGTCGAAATGATATAAATTACAATTGTTTTCCAACGTGATTATCACAATTGAAGGTTTTTCAAATATGTACTAACCTTTGCGATGATTTCCATATGATCAGTTTTCCATTAACACGGCACTAAACACAATTCACTTAATACTGGACAATGAGCACGAGCGACGCGGTTTTGGAACGTTAGATGCGAGTGTTGCAAAGCGAACGAGACGCATTATGCACCACTTGCAAACTGTCCTTCAGTATTACCCGAAATTGACAAAAATATAAGGACGTTCTATTCAACTCACAAATATAATAAACGCTGCACCGCACCAGCTGATTTACTGACTACGCTGCGCTTTTGCGTGCCGAGCGCACCGCGCATGCGCATTATCAGAGATCAGCTGACAACAGCCGAAAGTCGACGACGAGCGAGCCCGAGTAACGAGTAAACAAGTAGTCTGCGGGTCTGCGCAGTGTTAAAAAGATAGTCTTCAATGCCGAAAACGTTCAATAAGAAGACGGTATGAAATCGAATCGAGAATATATCGACAAGTACAGTTGTTAAGTAATTAGTTGGTGCATTAAATCAAGTAATAAATATATAATATTGCGGCAACAATATTAATGACCGATATTTTATTTTTCAATATATCGATACAACGATATTAAATTCGAACTATCGAAACGATGAAGAATTATATAACTTTAATTCTCTACCATTCGCTTCAATACATTGGTGCAACAAAGCATTTTAAACCAGGGATGTGAAAAGTATAACGATATATCGATATTTTTGACTATCGTAACGGTATAAAACTGGATATTTTACTGTATATTTTAAATATTTATATGCTGATAAAAATATTTCGATAATGTGTCGATTTCTATGATGTGTCGATTTGACTTCCGAAAGTGAACGAGCGCGCCCGACTGAAAAGCGCGCAAAAGTACGAAAACACAAGAAACAAGAAAAGAAAATACACGCTGCATGGAAAATACCGCTTTACAGGTTGGTTTTCAGTATTCAAAGTGACGTTTTAAATGCGCGAGTAGAAAAAATTTAATTTAATGTACAGATTATAAAAAAGTCAATTTGTTGGAATACAAGATATGCCTTGCGCAAGAGATGAAAAAAGCGCAACACTGAAAAAGGTGCCTGCATAAAATACTCCAACAACCTCCTTCCCGACGAAAGCGATTAATAATCAATTTGCGCCGGAGTCGCCAGATGCGTTTTCAATGTACATGCGCAGCCAATATAATGTGCATCGAAATATGCCATGTTTTCATTCCCTCATTTCCCGATGCCGGCGCGCACGCGCTAATGCACTCGAACTATGCGCGATTGAAACACGGCGCCCGAACGTGAGCAAAACACACAAATTGTTTTGGAGATAGCGTCGTCCGCAGCGGCCCCATCTGAATTTTACAACTTCGAACGCGCATCGAACACGCCCGCCAATTTTATGTAGATGCAAGCGGGTAATAATATTTTTAAAAGGATTTTTACGCCATTATTTTACAACGCTGCTTGCCAAACATCAAAACTTTATTATGTTTATTATGATTGAACGCGTGCTCGGCGCTGCAGCCGAAAATTTTATACGCAGACGAAAGTTGCGAACACGTCGGAAAATTTCCGAACTCATCTTAACTTTGGCATCAACAATTCGGCAAAATATTATGATATTTATTGTCGATACGGATTATGCCTGGAAGAAAATCCGCGCATGCAAGTTTCCATCCAAGTTTGCGCCAGCGCGAGTCAATTTCAGGTAAATATTTTCTTTTAATATAACTTTGCGTATATAGATTCAATTAAGTTTTCTTTCCGGACTCGTGCGCGGAAATACGTTTTTCCGGTTGAGATCTACGACTGGGTAAATCGCATAAGTAAGTTGAAGAATGCCGGAATGCGACACGTCAGAAACCCGATTGCGAAGGCTTCCCGTCGAGCATCGGAGATTTTTCGAAGAGCTTCGCCGTGTCGGAATAGCCAGCCGCTTCAGCGCAGAATGTGCGGCGCGGATGGAAAACTGCGCAGCGACCCGCCGAATGTCACCCGCGGGATCTCGTCCTTTTGAATAAATCTCATCATGTACGCTTATAACTTACACGATGAAACATTTATTTTGATGGAGAGCGCCAAGCTCGCCATGCGCCGACCTGGCCGGCGACGAGGAGGAGTGCGTGATAAAAAGAGTTTTCATATAAACAGTCTGCCTGGCGACCGAAACGGAGACGTAAAAAATGCATGCACGCGGTGGCAAAATGTGAAAAATGTACCTCGGGAAAATTGGAAAGCAAATCGTAAAAATTAAATGAAACATAAATGTAACAGAATATACTGCCGCGCCGTAATAAACCCATTTTCTCCAAGAACGGTGAAATAATGTGATTACCTAGAAACAATCCTAATAAATTTTTCAAATACACATTTGGATTTCGCCCCATTTTCTCGTAGGGTGTGCAAAGCAAAAGTTTGCTCGTTGCATTTCTGACCTGTGCCAGATTATTTTCTATCGATCCTGCCATCGCCCTGGCGAATGTGACGAGCAAACGCGCAAACTTGCCGACTAGGTGCAAGAGTGGCGAGACCTTCCACAAATCGCTATATAATGACTGTATTTTTATGGGAAAGTTTACAAACCCGGAGAGAAAACCACAGTTTAATTAAATATTGGGTTGAGTCATAAGTAATGAGCATTTTAACTAAACACCTTGCTCACAATGATTTGCATAGAATTTGTATAAGTGTACTATACCATTTGAAAGCTTATTTTGTCGTATGTTATTATCTTCATTTGTCGATATATGTAATTTTTTTCCCAACATCTTCGAGTAATCTGTTTGATTAACTAGTCGAACGGTGGCAGGAAATCATTTGCAATGGCCAAAAATACATAATTAATTAAATTGTTGTTGTTATAAGAGAACTAGTCAAATTTTTAATAAAAACGAACGTTTATTACTTTCTAATAAAATAGAATAATAACAGAATATAAAAAAACTAGACGATAAAACGTTTATGATTTATTACGCAACTCAAAACATTGTTTTTAAAACGTGTTACATATTTACGACGAACATAAAGACTATATTTAGCTGGACGATGCGTTGCGATGCGACAGACAGAAAGTGAATAAATAATCAAGTGTATGCAGCAAATAAAACTAATTAAAATTTAATAATTTACCGCAATTATGCAGTGGCTGACAGCGCGCGTGCGTAACGCGCCCCTGCACGAACCTGCGCCACCCGCACAGAATGCACTTAACCTATGCTCCGGGCACTCCCGAGCCTCCCATACGTGCGGGCGCATAATCCTGGCAGGAATACTTAATGAAGACTTCAATAAAAACGTGAATAAATTACGCGATGTTATCGCGGCGTTGTTTTCGTCCCTTTTTTTTACTGCGCTCGCTTCGCGCGCGTTAAAAATTGTTGCCGCACTGGAATCGTCACTCCTCGTCCTTCCGCAACGCTCGCCCAACAAGTTGCGCAATAAAATATGACAACGCCCGTAGCGACCGGAACAAAGCATGCAACACGGAAATATGAAAGCCTTCTCGGCGATATTATCTGCGCGTGCGACATAACTGTTCGGCGAGATTTTTTTCATTAATTCAATTTTAATGATAGCCACGAATCGCTCGAAATCGCATTTTGCTGGATATCCGCGTATCGGTCGGCGGCAGCCGGCGCGGCGTTGGCTTAGTTGGCGCGCGTGCATTGATTATGGTTCGGCGGGGGTGGGCGGCGAATGGCGTGACCGGCGGGCGCACGAAGCGTCGGGCCGTTTTCCGATCGAAAAGCGTTTCGGAAAATACGCGCGCGCCGGGCGCGGAAAGGTGCGCCACGACTCGCACATTACCGCATCTTGCTCGCCCGCAACGTGTACGTGCACGCGTCGAATAAGAAGTAATAAGCGATTTTTGGCCCGTGCCTCGAGCTGAAACGCGAGCGCTCCAATTTATGTTCCATTCATTCACATTATTACCACCTTCCCCTACTTATTTACTTATCGAAAGTAGTGGCGAAGTTTGTTCAAACGGTTTTCACTTAGCCTGCTCGCCGCAAGGGTGCAAATCGTTGGCGTTCGCCGTCTGGTTAGCTAAATTGAGTGGTGCTACTTCAATTACACTACTAGCTATATATTGTATGTTTACGTAGATTAGTACATTTTGTTAATAGGCCAATGCAAGCACCAATGCTTGCTATGTTTTAATTAAACCTGTTCGCCAAAACACGCGTTGTGCTGATTTAATATATATGTTCTATTACGGCAAGTTATTAAAGAAATTGTTGTCAACGTCTAAAAATTTTCATATTTTATTATCCTTGAAATCGAATTTGGCTTCAAAAATTCTACGCGGCTTTTCTTGGGCTCCACACTGCTCCAAACTAAGTTTATTTTAATGCAAATATAGACGTAGCAGATTGTAACATTAAGCAATTGTGTTTTTTACTTGTCAAGAACAATTATATTTGTAAATATTAGTTATTGATTATGGAATGTGTTTGTGGCAAAATTCTCCACAGGTTAGCATTTAAAATATACGATTTGGTTAAATACTTTGAGAAAATTGAAACAAAATATATCCCAAGATGTAAAAAAAACAACACATTTGCGATTCATAATCGCGAAAACATATTGGGTTGAGTAATAAATCATGAGCGTATAAACTAATTGTAAACACCTACACTATTAAATCGACAAACTGGTGGAACTGTGGGAATAAAATCGTTCGCAATAGCCTAGAATACATAATTAATTAAATTTATGTTAGGTTTGACAAATAACAGTGAAATTTTTAATAATTTATTACTGCATTTCCTACATCAAGAATATTTTAAATTCCACCAATAAATTCATACAAGAGAGCGTTAA
>JAODGE020008030.1:0-33686 GCA_027574965.2 Ecitophya simulans
CAACTCAAAAGGGAAGCGAAGGAAAGTGGAAGCGGTGGGGAGTAGCAAAAAGAAGGAGGAAAGAGATGCCTGGCAAGTGTGGTGCCGCCCCTGTGGAGCACGTCCACGTAGGGGCGCACCGCTTCCCGCTCTTCTCGCATCCTCTGTTTCGTGCCCGGATCTCGGAGGACGCGTACGTGCAAGGGATGGTGGAGGAGAGACTCCGCGACCCGCAGCTACTCCAAGCCATGGACGGGCTCGTGGAGCGCCTACTGCAGCAGGGACAGGCGGGCGCTACAGTCAGCGATATTGACCTCCTCCTCCAGCATGAGGTGGCGCTGCTGGACGAGCACCTGATGGACATCCCACCCACCACGAATCCCTCGGAGCAGCGTGACCACCACCACTATAGCGCCAGCAGCGGCGGGGGGAATGCAGGCGATGGCCCTCACACCGCTGCTGCATCCAACCCCATCCCTGATGTAGCGCACATCCCAGCGCCAAGGCTGAGCAGCGCCATCCCAGTTCCCGGCACAGTACCACCGAGCTCGCGATGCGGTGGCCCCTCACCACTGCAGTTTGCGGTGACCAAGCAGCTCCCTGCCACCCATCCAGCAGCAGCCGCTGTGAGGCTGGGGCACCGCAAGCCAGTGTGCCTCCCGCCACTCCCAACAAACCGGACCACCAGGACGAAGCACAGTAAGCTAGTTAGGGGCTTTGAGCCAGCTGTGGTGGCCACGCACGACCTCCGCCTGGCAGAGGACAGTGGTGGCGATGCCCTCACAGAGGTGATGAACGTTCACCACCTCATGTCCTCGCAGCCGCTCTCTACCGCCTCCTCCTCCCTCACTATCGGCTCCGCGGGCGCGCCAGGGCTCTGGCAGCGGCCGGCCACCCTTCAGGTATTAGGTGTGGAGAGGCACAACATGGCGGAGAGGTCGCCCAAGTGGTGGCACGACACGATGCGCACCGCAGTCTACTCCATGATCCGCCTCCGCATCACCGAGGAGGGAGCTAGCGGCAATACGGTGCTGCTCGATGACATTGATCGTGCAAAAACTGTGCAGCGGGCAGTAGACGCAGAGGACATCGCTGATATGACCAAGGAGACCTTCGCCTCGATGGATGTCCTCATGGATGGCAACTCGTGCTGTATCCGGCGGCGGCCAAAGGTTGACCCTAGCATGTTCACACCGATGCAGACGGCGGTTCTACGGCAGCAGCAAACGCCACAGGCCACCAACAACGCACCGCCACCTGAGAGCTCCCTCATGGGGGCAAAGGCCCGCGCCATTGCGGACACGCACCGCCGGCAGATGATAAGGAAGAAGGGCGGCGGCGGCCTGCACGGGCCGAGCGATAGCACCGATCTGTGGACACAAAAACAGCGGGAGAAGCTGCTCAATGGTCTTGAGTGGGGTGAAGCGCCAAAGGGGAAGTGTGGCGCGACCAGCCCAAACTCCGCCTCAATCCTCCGCAGCCGCGCTGGCTTTGCGCACGGCTATCCCAACACTACGCCCGGGGAGGGCAGTCGCAGTGGTGGGAGTCCGCTGTATCGGCGCCGTTTGGCGCAGCAACGCTCTGGGGCATCCCACACTGAGGCAGCAGTGACAAAGTGGTCCCGCAGCTCCGCCTTCGAAAAGGCTTTAAGCTCAGTATATTTCTCAGGGGTTTAGTGGCCCTCTCTTCCTACAAAGTTGTGGGGGAGGAGGGCACATATATATATATATATATATATGGAGAACTGACCCCAATGTATCATCACAGCGTTTGGTTTTGCTGTCGAGGGAATTGACTCGGTCTTGGCGCTTAATATGGCAAGGATACACACAGGCACATCAGTGATGGGAGTGGGACACATGATGACGCTGAACATGTAGTGGTGGCGGTCCTGTGTGCACTGTCAAGAGATAGGATCTGCTGTTGATGTTTATTACTATTTTTGATCGCACACGAGGAGGGTTGCCAGCGTTGTACCACTGATGTGACATGTACATGTTTATAACACCCACATTTATTCGCATTCTTTAAAACAAAAGAGCACACAAACACGCAATGAGCAGCCATGTCCATCGCACGCATACACAGACACACACACAAGACACCCCTTTACACTATGTCCCTATGGATACACTCACCCAATCGGCGCTAAATTAATCTGCTCGTGTTTCCCGCTTTGCTCTCTTATATTTCTTTTTTTTCGTCACTCCCAACTGCAATGTCTGTAGATCTAGAGTGGAGGCGGCATCCTTGATACTCCTCGTGCTCCTCCACGCACCTGGATACAGTCAGAGTAGCACGGCAGGTGACAATAGCACACAAGACACGCTTGACATGAGCAAGGCAGCGAAGAGGAAAGGACTCTCCATGGAGGATAAGGTGGAGAGGGTGGAGCGGTGGCTCACGGCCCACCCCTGCCCCTACACACTCAAGGAGCTTCAGGCCCTCGTGCCCCGGGACACAGGCGTCATCTTCCAGAGCGTGGAAGAGTGCTTGGAGCTGCTGGTCGCGGAGGGCCGCGCGCAGCAGGACAAGGTTGGGGTGCACACACTCTTCTGGCGCTTCAGGCAGACCGACAGGCAAAGGCACAATATGGCAGCCAGTGGAGCGACGTCGGCTTCAAACAACATCGAGGCACTGTCAGAGGAAGAGATACGCGCGCGTGTGGTGGCTCTGGAGGAAAAGGCGGGCCAACTGCGCGAGGCATTGGGGGCGCGACAGCACGCAGTTGGGGCAGATGCGGATGCGCTCGCTGATGCCCAATCACTGATGCAGCTAACGGCAGAGCGCCTCCAGCTGATGAGCACGCTGAGGGAGCTGGAGGCGGAGGACCCAGCGCTCGCAGACACGCTGCAGAAGGCATCGCAGGTTGCTCTGGAGGCAGCCAACCGCTGGACGGAGAACTACTTCATGATTGAGCAGCACGTTGTTGCAAGACTTGGGCAAGGCACTCGTGATCTTCGGGCATCCTTGCAAATTCCCGTCGATCTCGACTTTATTGAAGAGCCGAAAGGGGCGTGCGGCGCGGCGGATGATCTAGGTAGTGGCACTGGTGATGCGCTGACTACAAAGGACGCTTGTCCAGACAACACCCCGCTTTCACCCCGGTCTTCAACCTCACTGGATGAGCTGCGAGCGGACGGGTGCACTGCAGAGTCCACGTCGCCGCCCCCGCGCGAAGTCACAGATACAGATGATGGCGCTGCAGCTGCGACTAATGGAGACGATGAGGAGTGTGAGGAAGCTGCTACGACAAGAGGCGTCTGCTGTGTCGTGGCTGACTCCCCAACAGGAACGACGACGTTGGGGCGTTCGCTGAAACGAAGCCGCAGGGAAGCGCCCCCAACCTCATGGAATGAAGCAGCAGTGAAGGCGCCACCTACTGCGCACAGAAAGCGAGCCAAGGCGCCGGTCCCAGCACCCAAAAAACGCCAGAAGCGAGCACTGGTGTAGGAACCGATCGTACGCCAAGGTGCGGTTTTGTGTTTCGTTTACTGTGTTGGCCATTTTTCTACTTTACGTGCAGCAGTGTTCTGCTGAAAGGTAGAAAAGATAATGAGCGTTACATTCGTCTATGTAATGTACAGAGAAACTCCCATAGATTCTACCACACTCACTTCCTAGTGTGTGAGCTCACGACATATCCGCCGCGACATTCCACAGCAGATTTCCTTTTGTGTGTGCGGGTGTGTGGGTGTGTGTGTGTGTATGTGTGAGTGTGTGAGGTGTACGCCTGTGGTTGGCAATAGCATATATGTATAGATGCATATCCTTCCTGCCAGACACCCAAATACATGGCAGAGGCGCCACTCTCCATTACACATACGAGCACTTTTTGTGCGTCCTCATTATCCATTGGACAGAAACACTTATAAAAAGAAGAAGGGATCCAACGATGAAGAGTATGAGAGAGTTACACTGCGTCACACCCCTGATTCCGCCTTCATTATCTTCTGTAGCGGTAGTCCACTAGGGGGGACAACAGCTGCTTATTTATTTTTTATTACAAAGGTGAGGACTTGGCCCCTCCTCTCTATACACGTACATACAACATACCGTGCATACACACATACATATATATTTATACAAACATACATACGCCCCCCGACTGCTCCGCCCTATCATACACAGTAGGGCACAAGGCAGCAGATCAGCATTTCTCCAAGGAGTTAAGGAAGACAGCATAAACAGGAAGCGAGGTGCCAACTAGCAGATCAGTTCCAGTTTACGCTACGTGGGATACACTGCACCTCACATCTGTCATACATCTTGACGTGAGGTAAGAATAGCTCGAAGGGGAGGGTCTGCTCCAAGTTGCGCACCTGCACCACCTTCTCGCGCCACGATATACATATACATATATATATTATCATTTCTGTTTAGTATTTCATAAGTCCTAATGGCGCTACAGATTTCTGAAGAGGTGCAGCGGCGCATCCTGTCCGGGGCCTCAGTCCTTCGTATCTCCCCTGATGACTTCATCAGCCGCCTCTTGCGCCACTACTACAGCACTCTCCTCGGACTTCCCTCTGACCTTGTCGTATACATGCTCGCCTTTCTTGACTACAGCACCGTCTCAGCGGTGGTAACGCGTGTGTGTCGGAGGTGGAGTGCCTACGTGCATCAAGAGCCCTCCAAGTTCTTCTCGTCATTGAGACAAATGCATGGCATTCACTTACTGGATCCAATGCGCGGCATCTCCTACTACCCACGCGCTCTGAAGCGCATCGTACTCAACAACATCAGCACACGCGCGGTGCCCGCTCCAGGGCAGCCAAATTTTGCACAAAGCCTCCGAGAGATGACCCACCAGGCATCCAGCTTTCTCACTGTGGACATACGCACTCAAACCGTGCAGTCCCTGCCTTGGGCCTCCGTGAAGGCCACTGTGAGCACCGCCATCGAGAAGGAGAAGCTGGTGTATGGCTATGTGCGCTCACAAGGCCTGCAGAACCCATCCGGACCCGCGCTAACCCGTGCCGCCGTAACTACTCATGACCGACGTATATATGTGGCCGGTGGGGAATGCACGGAAGGCCTCGTGTTAAATCACGTCTATGAGTACAACCCCATGACGAAGCTTTGGGTGGCGATGCCGCCCCTCTGCATGGCGCGGGCCTCTGCGTGCGCGTGCATCTTTGGCAGTGTTCTGTACGTGTTTGGTGGGTACAACCAGAGCGGCGATACCCTTGACAGCTACGAGTGCCTCGACTTAAGCAGCAGGCAGTGGATCACGGCAGCGGACTGCGCGGATGAGTCCAGAGAATGTATGAGGCCCGCCCAGCCCGGCTCGGTCGCTGCGGCGGCGGCTGACACTCAGCCGACTGACCCGCGGCTGCACGCACTGCCTGGCAGGATTTGCGGTGCCGCCACCGCGAGACACAAGGATGCCATCATCATCGTTGGTGGCCACCAGCACTGGGTCGCCCCGGAGCAGGTTGGGGTGTCCTACTCGGCAATGAACAGCGTCTCTCCCACACCAATGTACCCGCGCGGCAGTGACGCCAACTCCACCTCGCTTGGCAGTACGGCTGACAGAAGTAGTGCCCCAACGCCACTGAACCTGCAGCAGAGGTCAACAACCGCCATCACCGCAATCGCGGAGACATCTGTGTGGGTGTTTCAGCCCCGCACGCGTCGGTGGTGGCCGCACGGCCCTGCACTGCCCTCCCCACGTGCCTTTGGTGGCGCTGTGGCGCTTACGCTGCCCACGGCCGGGGACTGCCTATGCTACTTTGGCGGGTGCGAAAAGATTGGAAAAGCGGAGACCGCGATGCTCTTCATCCCGCTCTCAACCACCGTTGCGCCTCTGCGCTCAGTGCCGATTGCCTCCCCGGCTGTCGCATCCGCTGCGGATGCGAAGAAACGAGGATCATTTCTGAGCCCAGTGTACTGTACTGAAGATGAGCACTCGGTAGAGCCCAGCAGCGGGTGTCTTTCCAACTCCTCATCTGAACTGGGCGGCGGTATGGACGACAGCGACCTCTTCGCCGCGCAGGGGCTGGAGAACGAGCAGCTGGTGATGCGTCACTACTTCAGAGACCCCACCATGCCGTGGCAGCGTTACGCACGCGTGCCGCTCGGTGGTGCATTCACCTCCGTCACCGTGATCGGCGCCCCCTGGTCACGAACTGTGGTGCTGAGCAGCAGCTTCCCTGCCCCCTTCATCGGGTACTGCAAGGTGAAGTACCTGGTGCCCGCAGACGCCCTCTCACGTGCCCTGTCGCCAATCGAGCAGCATCTGGACCCCTTCCCGACCTCACCGACGTCGCCATCCCCGAGGGCCACCCACACGTCGGCCACCAATGCACCACCACAGCCACTGGATGTGGCGCTGCAGACGCTGGCGGTCTCAGAGGCGACACAGGAGCGTGAGTGGAGTCACATTCAGAGACTGGAGCTGCGGCAGCTAATGCGCGAGGCAGCCACGGCGGCCTCGCGGCGGGAGCCACTAGACCCTTGCATGGCGGGGGAGTCGCATACGTGGGCGCTGGCGCCGCTGTCCGATGTTCGGCTGGTGGAGGGCCGTGATGCCCCGGCGAATACGAGCGAGGTGTCGTGGAAGATGCAGGCGCTAAATGCAAAGACCATAGTGGGAATGGAGTAGCACGCGATGGCACGCGCGCGTATCCTTCTGGGTGCATCTGTGCAGCTCCGACTGTCAGTAGGTGACGCGATACGTGAAGTAGGTGGTACCACCACTCGGCGCAGAGAGGCAGTGCTTATGCCCTCAGGCATGTAAAATAGGGGTCTCCTTCCTTGTCAATGTGTGTGTGTACGTGTGGGTTTTCTCTGGAAGTGTATTTACTCGCAGGAGTGAGGCATCGTTGGTTGTTAGCAAGCAAATCCTCTGTCTCCTCTCTCTCCCTCTCCCTCTTTGAATAACCGTTACGTGTGCGTTCTGTGGCTGCGGCGCACTGTCCCTCTAAAAATGGAGAGTTTACGATCATAGAAGTGTAACGCACACAAACACACAAAAGCGACTTCAGATACACAAAGTCCACTGCAATGTCTGGCGCAACGTCACTCAAGGAAGCGATTTCCCGCTTCGAGGAGGCGGAGTTCAGACGCCGCACAGAGCATGTCCCAGAGGCGGACCGTGAGAACCTGCCCAAGGTCGTGGCAGCGGAGGAGGAGAAGGTGCTGCTGATCGGAATGCTGCCCCCCATCGTAAAAATGGACAAGGAGATTACGCAGCTGAAGGAATGTGTGCACCTGGGTCTCAGCACCAACTCCATTGAGAAGATCGGCCCTGGACTGAAGGAGTTGAAGAAGCTGAAGATTCTCTCTCTGGGACGCAACAGCATCCGCAAGATTGAGCAGCTCGACATCCCGCAACTGGAGCAGCTGTGGATCTCATACAATAAGATCGATAAGCTCACTGGCCTTGATAAGCTCAAGAACCTGAAGGTCCTCTACATCAGCAACAACCTCATTAACAGCTGGACAGAGATTGATCGGCTGGCTAATCAGTGCCCTGAACTGGTCGATGTGTTGTTCGTCAATAATCCAATATACAACAGCGCACCGAGTAACCAGGAGTATCGGTATATGATTCTGCAGCGACTGCCGAAGTTAACCCGACTCGACGGCATTCCCGTCGATCCCGAAGAGAAGGAGGAGGCTGACCGTCGCCGCTGATCATAAAGGGCGAGGCGTGGGCGTAGTAGCAGGGAGGGGGTGGCCGAGGATGCACGCATACATTGAGCCCCTCTTGGCCTTCCTTCATTGGCCAGGTCAATATAGAGTGTATCGTGCCGTAGTGATGGCGCTGACCATGAAGAACGCATAGGCAAGCGCAGTGCAGGCCCATGCGGGGAGGGGGAGGCTGTTTAGTTTGTCTCAGCTTCGCCCCCCCCCCCCAACCCTCGGGCTCACTTATTTCGTGTATGTGTGCATATGTGTGATGCTCCTTCGCCCTCTCTCCAAAATTTCCCCACTGTAATCTGTTGAGGAGGGCAGGGGAGCGCAGGAGAGAGCGGGGTGGGGAGAAGTTTGATGTACAGAAACGCCAAGTGGACAGAGATGGCGGTAATGGACAAGAGATCCACTCTCAGTTAATGAATAGTATAATGTGGTGGAGGTGTACCCCTCTGATAAGAAGGGGGAGGGCATGTAGTTTGTAGAAGGGGCGGCAAACTACTGCTTCATCGCACCCTACACGGAGAACGCTGTCACCACACACACACATACACGCAAACCTCTGCTGTACATGTGGTCTCTTTCTCCCTTCCACATCCGTTCCCACACACTAGAGAAAGAAGAAGGGCGGACTGTGTTTCTTTATTCTCACTACAGACTGCTGGTACTCACACACACACAGTCCCTGAGCAATGGCCAGTGCAAGCCCAGCAGTGGAGATCCACCTGTGCGATCTCACCTTCACCTCACGCTGCACCTACCAGGACGCATATGTGCTACCAATCCCCTCATCACCTCCCATCAGCAGCAGCAGCAACAGCGCAGCTGAACACTCCGTGGACGTTAGCTCACTTCCCAAGGCTCAGGTCGCCTCGCCGTGGCTGCTCCGCACACAAGAGTCCTCAGCACCCCGCTTTGAGCGTACTGTGCTGGGGTGGCGGTGCCGGGGGTGCGGCAGCGTAGAGGTGGAGAAATTGCAGTGGCAGCCGCCGCCACGCAGCCACAGAAGCGAGCGACGTGCCACAAAGGAGGCGGCACGCCGCCGCATGCTGGCGGTCCACCCCCAGTGCCTGAGCTGCTCCTTGTGCCCCCGCTGCTCAGGCAACGGCGGGCAGGCGGGAGAGGAAGTTAGTGGTGCTGGCGCACTTAGTGTGCTGCAAACCCGACTCACCAAGAGCATGCGCTACTACGCGGTGTGCGGCTACTGTGACTGGCGGAGTTATGGGACCTTCGAATCGATGGACAAACTCTCAGATTACCTGCAACGCACCACCACCGCGCGGGCCGAGGCGCTGCGGGGCTGGCGTCGGGCTCAGCACGAGGTGTACGGTCGGATACGGCAGTTTATTAGCCAGGAACAGTGCCAAGATAGCGCTGCCTCGAGCGTGACTGGGAATAGAGAAGGGCGGAGTGTCCACGGCAGCAGTGAGGGCCCAACGGGCGACTCAGTGTCCCGCATCGCTTGGAATAAGTACATCGCATTTCGCATGTCTGGCATGTCCACCACCGCTGGCATCCTACACTCTGAGCTCACTCCAGAAGAAGAGTGTCTGCGGGCGTTTAGCAGTGATGGTGGCTCTGGACATACAGCACTCGTACTTGAGAAACTGCGAGAGATGGTACGTGAGCAGCAGTCACGTGTCGCGGCGTTGCGAGGAGGCCTTCCTCTGCCTCTCTATGTGACGCACGTCTCGGCTGGAGAGGTGAAGCAACGAATGTGCGAGAGGCTAGCGTGCGGAGAAGTAGTGAATGACAACGCGAGTCCAACAGTTACTGGCGCGAAAACCCACCGTCCTCAGTCCGCGGAATCACTGTGGTTTGGTCGGTCGCAGCGCATTCAGACTGGGCTGCACCCACAATACGTGACGGCGACACACACACCGCAGGAGCTCCTGGAAATGATCACACCCGTTGGGACAAGCACAACCACTAAATTAGAGCACGCGCCACGCACCGGCCTCGCAAAGCCCGTGCCGCAATCGCGAGGGCCCTCAGCCACCACCACTGCCCCGCTGGTTTCACCCAGCACAATGGAGGTGCACACCACCACGCTCTCCGGTACAGCTCCTGCAGGGTCAACAATGACGCAGTTTGCCGTGCCGGATGCGGTGCAGACTTTACTGCGGGCGGAAAGCAGTGGCCCTCTGCTGACCTCCCTGTACTCGTACTTTACGCGCAGCGCTTCGAAGGAGGCCATCACTGGTCTTGTGTACCACACTGGTGCCCATGGCAGCCCAGACTCCCGCACCTATCTCGTCGACCGCGACGAACAGGATGTCGACGTGGCTCAAATTCTAAACTACTGGGCCGGCAAGCGTCAGGCAGCGGCCTCTGTATCTTCTGAGACTTCCCTCGGGGGCTCGGCGTCCTCCGTCACTGTGCCCCGCCTGCTGCCCCTCACAGTGTCTGCGATACGGTGTGTTCCGTTCCTGCAGATGGTGATGCCACCTGGAGAGGGCCACCAACACGGAGGTGAGCGTGGGAGGGGACCGCGCCTCGCACTCCGCTTGGTCAATCTCGGCACACAGGACATGGTCATCTGTGCAGTGAGGGTAGTTGGTCCAGTAGGTGGGAACTGCCCGCTGACAGTTCACAGTGCTTTGAGAGTGAGCGACAGTGGTGTCGGTGGGGATGAGAGGACGGAGGCGGCGACTGGGTGGATACGTCTTGTTCCACGCTGCAGTGTCGCGGAGGCAGCGGTTGCGGGACTTCTGGACAGGGCCACAGCGACGCTACCTGGTGCAGTGGCGCGCCGCTGCTCCGCGTCGGTGCGGGAGTTCATGTGCTTCCTCGTAGGTGAGGGAGAGGGATTCTCGGGGGCTCCAGGACCACTCATTGTTAAGCTGGCCCTGGATATCATCACCCACATTCCTTCGCTCTCACCAGAGCGGGACGAGAACTTGTCCTCTACAGGGTCCGGGGCCTTCCACACTGTGAGTTACGGCATGTGCATCTCTGTATCCGCCTGATCGGGGGGCTCCATGTGTACGCTTGTTGCTTGTTTGTTTTTTCGTAGGAGAGCACAGCAAAAGCGTCTTTCTGTACTATACAATCGACTAACTGCATGATAGTTTGGCTCCACGAACTATGCGCCTGCGCCTGTCACTCCTCCACCACAATACTCCTCACAGTGCACTGTGTTCTAGCACATCTGTCAAACATACACCTCCCCTGGCCAAGCGTGAGAAACAGAAAAACTGGGTTTTAGAAAACACATGTCACTGAGTGTCCACCATTATGTGAGCCACTTTTCCTCTTCGGGTTGCGTTACTGGTGGGAATAGTCGGGGTACTACTGAAAACGAGGTCTGCGCTCTGCATCACTGCAACATACTTTCTCATTCACTCAATTATTGTTATTATGATTGCTACTTTTTTTTTTAGGTGCACGGGTTTGTGTGTGTGTGTGTGTGTGTGTTAGTACAAAACACCCGTCCTGAGACACGAGTGGTCGCTGCACCGTACGCAGGGAAAGCCAGCACGACGCACGAGAACAAACTGCATGTCCAGCAGGTGACAACACATAGAATAACACAAACACAAACGTCAGTGAAGCGCACTGGCTCACAGACGTCCGGGTCATCCCTTTCCCAATTACCTACTCCACTTGCACGATAAGGTTCAACATCAATTGGTCCCAGGCACATACACGTATATAGTGGTTGCATGTACTGAAGGGGAAGGGGGGGATATTAGGTTTCGTTAAGTTTCTTTTCACCGACACGACTCACATCTTTATCCGTTGCGAGGCTCAGGCAGCGTGATCTCTGACAGCGTCCCTGCTCGGGAGAATTGAGTGTAACATAAACAATAACAGCAAGAGGAGTGAGTGCGGCTCAATTTACTGGACACAGTGAATCACGTTCGTAAGTAGTGGTCTTACCAATGTGGTTTGATGAGAGTAACTTTAATGTCGTAAGCAGCTCCAATGATGACGATGTCATCGGGGTACAGTCGGATTCCGGGGCCGATGAGCCAGGAAAGGAGCTAACAATGGACGATGTACTCTTCAACTACGATCCAGCGAAGCGACGCACTCACCAAGTGGTGGAGCCAGAGCCCAGTAATTCGCCATCGCCGCCACCACTCCACGCCGACGCGGTTGTGGATCCATCAGGCTGTCCCGTGAAGGGTGACTGTGTTTTTGCTGGCGGGTCTGCCACGGCACTGCCGCAGCTGAGGAGCACCCCAGTAGCGAGGCCACTTGCAGAGCTTCGCGCGATGACCTGCATGGAGGTGCGGGGGCACTTAGAGTACCTCTTCGCCATGAAGGAGGAGGCAGACAAGAGGTTCCGTGAGGCGGAGGCAGCGATCTTCCCGGACACGAAAGCCGCAGAAGCCGGTGCACCCACCGTGACTCTCCGCGCGGGGAATGCGGAGGAGATGGACCGTTGCGCACGTATCGTGAACGTGAGCAACTGGGCCAACGGTAGAGAGGGCCGCGACATGGATGTACTGCTCCCAGCGGCGCTAGTTCCACGGTCGAACATGTACGCGGGGGTCGTCCCAGCCGCCGCGCAGCAGCGCCTCACCCTCAGGGACCATCAGATCAATGGCATCCGTTTTCTGTGGAGTGTGCTGGCGGAAGGGCCAGTGGGCCAGGTGCCGGCCGTGGGCTGCATCCTCGCGCACACCATGGGCCTCGGTAAGACCGCGCAGGTGGTACTGTTCATTCACCTCTTCAGATGTGCCTTCGCGGCTCCACAGCGGGTGCTCATTGTGGTGCCCAAGTCTACGCAGGCGAGTTGGGTGAGGGAGTTCACAACGTGGTCGTGCGTCTTCCCTGAGGCCCAACGTGTTGTGCCTGTGGTCATGGAGGAAGGATCCCGCGCAGCCCAGCGTATCGCAACGTTCCGTGCGTGGCGAAGGCAGGGGGGTGTGCTGCTCATTGGATACGAGGCTATGGTAAGGCTTATGCAGTTGGTGGAGGTGGATGGCGCACTGGATGCGGAGGTGGCGCCAAACTCCTCCTCAGTGGATAGGAATGCGGCCTCCTCGCGCCGGCTTCCCGCATACGCGACGCGCAGGGATGAAGGTGGGATCACCTACAGTGGCGAGCGCGACCCATTCACGGAGCTCCTTGTCTGCGACGAGGCTCATCGGCTCAAGTCAGCGAATCTGCAGGTTGTCGGCGCCTTGCGCGGGCTTCATCCGCTGCGCCGGCTGCTGCTCACAGGGACCCCGCTGCAGAACCACCTGCGTGAGTATTGGGCAATGGTGGATTTCGCCATGCACAAATACTTCGAGCCGCGCAGGTTCAGGGATTTTTTTATCAACCCGATCGAAGCCTCCGCCAACTGCGCCGCCTCCCAGTCAGAAGTGGACGTGGCACGTAAGAAAACCTTCACACTGATCAATGAGGTGAGACACTTTGTGCAGCGCGTGGACAGTACCCCACTCAAGGCTGAGCTTCCCCCGCTACACGAGTACATTGTGGTGGTGCCTCTCTCTGCGCTTCAGAAGTCCATCTACCTGCGCTTCCTGCGCCTTGTGCAGTACGACAGCGAGACCCTGCCATTCCTACCCGCCGTCTCGTACGCTGGAAAGATTGCTTCTCATCCGCAGCTGCTCTTTCAGATGAAGGAGCTGGGGCAGCAGCGACGGAAGCCACGAACTCAGAAAGCGACGGGACGCAGCAACGCCTCCTCCCCGACGTCCTCACGGCATGTGGACAAGAACTATCTAGACGTGGACGAGGACGATGATGATGACAGGGCCTCTCGGGTCTCCTTCTCCTCCCTCACGCACGACGAGGAGTTCATCGATCTGTGCGAGCCGCCGGATCCGGCGTACGTGCCCAAGCCAGAGGACGGCACCAAGTTACTTGTGGCCATGAACCTGGTTATGGAGTCAATGCGCAGGGGAGAGAAGACACTGCTCTTCAGCCTCTCAACACGGCTACTCGACTTCTTCGAGCTCCTCATCTCCAAGGTGAATGTAGAGGTACAAAAGAAGCGGTTGCAAGGAGAGAGCGCGGATATCCCACGGCCGCTGCGGTTCTGCAGACTCGACGGCACCCACAGCGTCGCCCACCGCGCGAGCGTACTTCGGGAGTTTGACTCCGCTGGGGGGCCTGACTTATTTCTACTTAGTATGAAGGCCGGGGGTGTCGGCATCACTATCACCGCCGCCACCCGTGTCATCCTGGTAGACACCAGCTTCAACCCAGCGGATGATCAGCAGGCGATTGGCCGCGCTTACCGCTACGGTCAGACGCGGCCTGTGTTCGTGTACCGCCTCCTCTGTCATCACGCACTGGAGTACAGCATTTTTGAGCAGAAGCTCGCAAAGGAATGGCTCTTCAAGACTGTCGTCGAGGAGACGGCAATGAAGCGGGACGGACTCTCCGGCATGCACTTGAGACGGTTGTTCAGCCTGCTGGGGAAGGCCGAGCGCGCGCTGCAGAGGCCCCCGGTAGTGACACGGGCACAAGTGGACAGCACAGCCAGTGTGTTCGCTGAGGACGAGGTCCTCTCCGCGGCGTCGCGGGGCGGAGAGTTGCTCGTGTATGCGCAGCCCTATTCTACGTTCTTGGAGCACGACCAGGATGATCAGTTTGGTGAGGATGAGGAGCAGTACTACAAGGCGTACCGGCGCGACCGGCTCTTCGCCGTGCACGGTACCTACGATGCCGCTGGCGCCACGGACCTGATCCAGCAGCAGCGTCAGAACGACGCACAAGCACAGCACATTCGCTCGCAGGCGCGCTCCCTCACGAGCATGGTTGATGATCTCATACGGTCGCGAATCTCCACCGATCCGCAGCTGGTACAGCTGTTGGGAGTCATGGGACTCAAGATGGAGAACGTTGGGGGAGTCTCGCGTGTGGTAATGGCGACGGGCACCCCAGAGGGAGAGGAGGACGAGGCCAGCACCTCTGACAGAGGAGCGCCGACACGAAAACGCCGCCGCGCTGTCGACCGCAACTCGAGCGCAACCTCGTCCAGCACCACTAGCCAAGCGTCACGAGCCTCCTCGCCCACATCGGACCTCGATGTCATCTTTATCTCCTCTGGTTCACCTGGCACAAATGGTCTGGACTCGCAGGGCGCGGCAGGGAGGGATGTGATCAGAAGATATCAAGACTCTAGGCCAACTATGCTAATTGATTCAGACTCCGAGGATGCGGCAGTGGAGGTGACACGAACTCCCACAGCGGAACTCCGACGTCACGATGTCATTCCACAAGCCGAGACGCGGCCGGTGGTTCCGTTTGTGGTCTCACCCACTATGTACGAGGCCTTTCGCCCTGGTAGCTCCACTGCTAACCCGATAGATGTGGATCAGCACTGAAGGAGGTCGAAATGAAGGAGAGGGAGTGGAGGAACCTTTTTACTGTTGTCGTTCTTCGTCTCGCATAGCGGAGTTGGTTTCCCGATAATTATAGTAAATCACAGCTTCGCTGAGAATATCAAGGAGAGGGATGGTACAAGCAACACTCAGCTTAACAGCAAAGGCGCAACCTGTGCGACACACACTATACACGTGTGATGGAAGTACCTCTTTCTCTGTATCGCCCTTTCTCTCTCTCTCTGACTGTCTTGTGGGTACTATTTAAAGATAATTATATAGTAGCCCACAGACATCTACACCCAGTTACACACTCTCGCACACAGTAGGATCCGACTGGTCCGATAAGAGTGCGGCACACGCTTATCATAACAAAAACACTAGGTCCGAAAGCATGGCTCACCTCGTTGCACCCCCGGTATCCGATGCACCCACGCTAACCAAGGAACAGACCGCGATCATCAAGGCGGAGAAGAAGCAGGACGAGCAGACCCGCCAGCGCTTGGTGGAGGTATATGGCGAGTCACGCGCTGGGAAGCTACACACGGTGCACCTCACCCGACCACACAATAAGAGTTGGAAGTGCACACAGTGCGGGCACCTCTCCCGCGACATTAGACTGGTGTGCGGACAATGCCTCGTGCCAGAGCCTGGGGCTGTACGCCCACCGAACAGCGTCACCGCCCCCATCTCTGTACCGGCAGTGAACACCGATGCTGGTGTGAGTCTCGTGTCTATCAAGACTACAGGCAGGACCTATCGAGTCTATAGTGAACCCTCACAGCAGCGCAGTCACAAGCATGGTGCAAAGCAGAAGTCCATCGCCCAGCACGCGACACAGTACGACGATGAGCCCGCATGCGGAGCTGGTGAGGGTGGTGACGACAACGCCACCGCGTGTCAGACAAGCGCTGACCCTAACCCAGCGAGTGCCAGCCAGCACATCGATGCGCAGTCCCGCCCTCGGGATCTCCCAGACACCGCACGTCGGCCCTTCACTCATTTCGTCTCCATCCCAATCGGCAAATTGCAAGCGCTGGCCTCCCCGATCAGCATGTTCCTCCAAGAACTGCGGGACTACTGTGCCCACAGTCGTGCCACCTCCTCGCCAGCGCACCTGGCACCGGAGCTGGTTACCGTCCAAGAGAAGATGCACATCACTCTGCTCCTGCTAAATCTGGACACAGCCGAGGATGTTAACTTCGCCAAGGAACTGCTGCGTACGTCTTTTGTACAGATGTGGCACACAGTGAAGGAGGGGCTGATGACAGAGACACCAAAGGGCGAGAGCTTCTCCTCCTTCAAGCGGCCTCTCGTGACCCTCGGCGGCGGGCTGCGTGTGATGCCTACTGGGAAGCACAACAACCACCTTGACGTAGCCAAGGCGGGGGTAGTGTATATGGCTCCAAAGGACGAAGCCTCCACCGCTGTCATTCGCCACATTCAAGACACCGTCCACACCTGCTTCAGAGAGCTGATCAGTGATACTGTGGAAGCGGAGCGCAGTAAGCGCATACTGCACATGACGCTGCTCCATAAGAAGTGGCGCTGGTCCGCCGCCAAGCGGCCCTTTGATGCGACAGAGCTGCTCAGCACCTTCGAGGATGCCTGCATTGGGTCTGGTGAGTCTGGCGTGGAGCCCTTTGAACTGCAGTTTATTGAGCTCAACAGAATGTCCGGCGGTGGCGATGACAAGGAGGGAGGATACACTGTGGAAGCATCCGCCATGCTGTAGAGAGGAATTGGCGAATAGTGAATCTATGACTCTGTGTGTTTGTGTGTGTGTATAGCTCCTTCAGCTCAGAAATCTTGCGCTGAGCATGAAACGTTTGGCAATGCGGCAACAAAGACAATACAATTTTGTATACAGCTGTGGTATGCGTTCAACTTTTTCCACCCCCCCCCCCCCCCTCCACTGCCGAACAAGACTGTACGTGCAAGGAAACTCCCTTACGCTATATAAACCCTCTCCGAGTACCCTCTTCACCTCAGCCATCCACTTATCTTGATCTGCTCATCTTTGGTGGCTGTACTCATCATTCACACTGCGTGGCACAGGCAGTATCGTGTTTGTGGGAGTGTGTGTGTGTGTGTGTGTGTGTGAAAGAGCGAAAGAGAGCTCTTAACGGAGTCAGCGCGTGGTGTAACCTCTCACACCGCCATTTCCCTTTTCTTTTCCTTTCTGCTAAGTTCATATCACCAAAGAAACCATCAAATATATATATATATATATATATATATATATAAAGAGAGCGCGGGGGGAACAACTCCGCCCATATCATCGAGTCTGGCTATTGTTTCTTCGTGAAGGATCACTCGTGTGCTGGAAGCCACGGTGGTCTTATATACGCCTATGATGTTCAGCCAGCAAGGCGAGCAGCAGCAGCGACGCCGATCGGATGGCCACAGTCCGACTAAGCACAAGCCAAGTCCGGGCAGTCCCATGTCCCCTCACTATGCCCCGCCAAACATGCAGAGCCATCGCAGCCACACCACTTACGGTGCATGTGAGGCGACGGAATCAGACAGCAACAACAGTAGCGTGGCAAGCACCAACCACGATGCTGAGCCCAAACAAAAGCCGGACCGCATCCGGGAGACCTTCCTCCTCCCCCCACCACTAGTTGTATGCTTTGTGAAGCACCTCGACAAGAACCTGCAGCAGGTGTCCACGCCCGCGTGCGTGGAGCGGTGCGTGAACGATCTGCAGTCCTTCTTTGCTCAGTTCATCCCTGCGGAGCGCATCCAGCGTAGCGGTAGCTTGAGCTCGGGTCCGGCATGCTTCACAGGGAGTCGCGTTACGCTTCAGTTCGGTAAAGCGCTTGACGCGCACTCAGACAACGGTGCGGCTATCCTAAACATCCTCATATTCTCTGTTGACGAACCCTACTCACAGCCTAAGACCCTCGCGCACCTCGTGAAGTCATGGAGAGATGAGCTCACCAAAGCAGGCAATGAGCAGAGCTGCCTCGTCCTCCTCTACCACAAGGACCTCGTGGCAGCCGCAGCTGCGTCACAGGCGGTAAAGGACGGGACGAAAGGCTCAATAGTTCCACAGGCCACTATGGACGCGGCGGCTTCTAAGCTCGAGCAGTACTTTAGGGAGCTTCGTACTCTGAAGCTGGCGCCGCAGCAGATGTGTGCATATCTACCCAACGAATCCCCAATTCGCATTCTTGAGCGACTCAACGTTGCTGTTGAAGAGCGCCACCGACAGCTACGCAGCAACTACGAGGATTACCTTCAGAAGAAGCGTACGATGCCCCTGGAGACCCGCCAGCGCTTCCGCGCATCCCCGCCTGATGACAGCATCGCTGTTGCCGCCGCAGTCCCCACGACGGCACCCACGACAGGGAAAGCGGGGGCCTCCGCCTCCTCGAAGTCGAGCCACCAGCAGCCAACGCAGCCGGAGAAGGCGCAGTGGAGCTTGAAGCAGCTTTGGCGCCTGGGGTGCGACCTCTGCATTCACTACCTGCACTTTGGGCTGGTCGAGCAGGCGCGTGGTGTCTTTGAGCGGCTCTATCTGGAGTACTACAACAACTCGGACGACTACGCCTTCGTCACCAACGTCAAGACCCTGCAGCGGCTCGGGCAAGTGAACAACTTGTTTGACCCGAGCGGGAGTCCTGGGTGCAAGGTAGGTCCCTCCGGATACCCGCGCGCGCTGGACAAGAGTGCCGACCTTGCAGATGGCCTCCTCTTCATCGCATCGTGTGAGATAGTCTGCAACCTCCTTCTCGGCAACTACGCCCCCGCCCGGCGGCGTTTCGACACCTTCATTCAGGTTACAGTAGAGAAATTTGACGAACTCTCAGCACGCGTGGCGCCGCGGGTATATCAGCACTTCTTTATCCTCCAATGCACACTGTCGGGGCTGCGTACCTTTTGGCCAGCCCTCGGGCTCTGCAAGCCGCACAGGGCGGGCCAGCCGTTGCCACCGCCGGCTGCTCTCGAGGCCGGAGCGCGGGACGAGGATGGTGGGTGTGAGGCACAGACGACGCCACCCGTCGCTGCGGAGGCGTCGATAGGGAGCGCCTCAGGCGACTCAGCGGACGTGGAGCAGCTGCACTTCTCCATGATTGGCCCACCTGGGGGGTACACGCTGCCTCCAGATGGCGAGAGCAGGCTTGTGGCACCCCCCTCGAGCCAGCAAGCACCGCAGGACGCAAGTAGAGCGAGCCGTGAGTGCCCACAGGTATGGGGGGACGACAAGGACATCATCAACATCTTTTCAGACATGAGTGTCGAGGAGTATGAGGGGGCGATGGACGGTGGGGCGTTGCCGTCGCGACACGCCGTGGGGCGCTCCGTGGCAACGTTGGTACGAATGGCGCAGGCGATTGGTCTGGTGCCGCGGCATGTCCAGGCGGTGAACGTTGCGGGTAGAGCATTTAGCACCGCTGCCGTATCCAAGTCCGCCCCAGGACGTCTGCAGCAGCTGCGAGAGAACTGCGCGGAGCTCTCCTCACTGGTGAATGGCACATGTGATTCGCTCACCGCACTGATGGAGATGCTGGGGTACAGTAGTCAGCCACACTCCCCCTGGGGGAAGGACCCCCTCTCATTCACCTCCGTGGACGCGACGGACACTTTACCTCCTCTCGTGCTGGACTTCTTCCATAAAAGCGAGGAGCTGTCCAGTCCCACGACCGCCCTGCGCTTCTGGCGCTTCCTCAGTGCCATGGCAGCCATAGCGCTCCGGGTTTCGGGGCAGCGCCGCTCTGAGTTCACTCTGAACACTCGCATTGCGCTGTCCTACCTGACAGAGAGCCCAGTGACGACCGCACACCTCACCGCCGCCGCCCTTATCCCATTCGTCCGCGCGCGTGGGTGGTCCTACCTCGAGCTCTTTGTTCGTCACCTTCTCCTGGAGAGCACTGCTCGCTCCATGCGCAGTGCCACGGACGCGCACGGCGACGGGAGCGACAGCGAGCAGGCGTGGCGGAGCTTATTTGATAATGAGGCAATGTATTGGCTCTACAAGGAGTGCGTGTTTTACGTTATCCAGATGGCGAATCGTGCCGACGTGGATGTATGCGGCAGCTGCAGGTGGCAGGACAGCATTTACGGCTCCGACGAAAAGCACGGCGACTTCGTGTTCCAGAATCGCACGCCGGAGGAGTTGTGGAGAGAGATGTGGCGTGTGGATGCGCATGTGGTGCGGCTGCTTTTAGAGGGAAATCCAATTGAATTTCCGCTGGACCAGCTCTTGCTGCAACCGCAGCTGCGTGTGCAGGGATTGGGGAGTAGCAATGACAAGGAACCACCGGTCATCGTCGATGGCGCGATGCGAGTGGACCTTGACAGTGCTGTTCTGTTTCAGTTTACAGCAGGGTGTCCCATAGACATTATTCAGTCACGAAAGGATGACGATGCCGAGGTGGCGTCAAGTATTGTGATGCTACTGGAATCGAAGAAGGATTGGGAGGACGAGGACGCTGACCCCATGCACGTGGTCACGCTCACTGACCCAGTGAATCCCTCCTACAACACCGAGACGAAATGTCTTGACATAACCTTCTGTTTTAAGATATGCCACGCCGGGCTCTACCGCATGCGCTGTATTCAGATCCGATGCGGCGCCACCCTACTCTCCTATTACCCTCCCCCGCCGCTACTTGTGGAGCTCTACTCTGGCTCCCGTGCGTACGCCACTGCCGCTCCCAGCTCACCCAGCACGGGCACATCACTCGGCACCTCCGGGGAGTGTGGGCGCATGCTGATACACGTGCCGGAGCCAAACAGCGGCACCCACCTCACTGTGCACCCACCAGCGTCAGAGCACTGCTTTGCGGATGCGGTGAACTATTTTACACTTCAGGTGGCAGTCGAGCAGCCGCTGGTGGCCCCGCTGTGCTCAACGGCTTCAGAGGCCCAAGCGCCGGCCACCACTACCACCACCACCACGGATGAAGGACCAACATTACCATCAGACGCAGCAGTGACAGGCGGCAGCGCGTGCATTTTCGAGGTCGGCGGGCTGCCACCATCCCCCGCATTTGTGTCACACACGCCCCCGACGGCGGCGCTACTTGGCACCTCCATGGTCCACGGGGAGGTGAGCGCCGCTGGATTTCACATGGACCCTACACTCTTGGCGCTGGTCACGGTCGCACCAGCCCGCACGGCGGCGCAACCGCGAGGCAGAAAATCAGGTCGCACCACCTCCACGTCAGTAGCGGGAGCGGGGGGCGCCTTCTTGTCCCGGTCCATGACCATCCCCAGTGCGACGGGCCGCCTCCTGCACCAGCTCCGGCACCCCACCCACTCTGCGCAGGAGCGCCCAGTCTTCACCTCTCCACCCCGCGCACCCTCACTCTCCACCGTGGGGAGTGTTCCGGAGTTGCGCCTGCCTGCCGCCGCCCACCAGTACAGCGAAGGCGTGACCGTGGAGTACACTGCCAGTCACGCGGCGGACGCCACCCCGGCCCATCGCACCGAACGCCGCCGGGCTGAACATCCCACGTCGGAGGTCTCCCACCCGACTGCAGTCTATAGAGCCCCCCCGAAGGCTCCGAAGGTGCCACCCTTCCAGCCCCTCGCCCTGCTGGACAACGAAGGCATCGCAGAATCCTTCTCGGAGCCGCCGTCCACTCACACAGCCGCTCCGGTGGCGGCGGTGGATGTCGCACACGTGCCGTCTGCAGGACAGCTACTGTTGTTAGAGCAATCCCTCCCGCTCTCTGGCCAGAATTGGGGAGGGGAGTCCATTGGCAGTCCCGACACCCTGCCATCACTGGGTGGGCCAACACTGGACGAGATGCACATGCGGGTCACACTCGTGGAAAACAAGGACGCGGCGAACTCCGCCCGCACCACCATCCCGATGAACGAGGCTTCTGTGATGCACCAGCTCCCAGCACCGGAGGTGGCCTTGCGCGCCACGGCCTCCCATGAATCCTCTCTGCCTATACGGCTGAGTGGCAACATATCTATCTACCCGCGCAAGGAGTGCCGTTTCCAGCTGCGTCTCACTGACCCCTCCCCCAGCAACCTCCCATCTGGGCATTCCATGAACGTGCAGCTCCCACTGCTGCCTCTCTTTCTGAACTGCACCACACAGCTGCAGGAAACGTCGAAGGTCTCCTTCACGTGTATGCGGGGCCGTGAGTCCTGTACGACCAGTGTCGCGGTCACGCTTCCGTTCATCTCCGCCATGCAGGTCGAGTATGCATTCAAGCACTTCCAAGGACGGGTGTACTGCCTCGTGAGGATGCGGAATTCCCTCACACGGACATCCCTCTGGATGCGCGGGGCCATGCTTCGGCTTCTTGGGGAGGGCCTGTCGCCAGAGACGAGCAGCTACGAGGTGGTTCGTGTGTGCGAGGTCTACGAGCAGCTGCTGAAGACGGAGTGGAAGCCCGGTGAGACCTTCCATCTCCTTTTTGAGCTCTCTCTCAACCCAATGTATCAGCCCACAGAGGCGGTACGCACGCACCGTGTGCAGCTGCAGGTCTTCTACTCGGACTGGCATCGCACCTTCCTCACGACCCCGGAGGACAGCTGCATCGTGTTAGTTCCCACAGAGCCGCCTCAAACTGAGATCACGGCGGAGGGTGTCTGTGTAGCGGACGACAGTGAACTCTTGAGTGTGTCCACCACACCACCAGTGGAACTGCTGGGCAACAGCCCCGACACAGCAACACTCACGGCGAGTGCCACAGCGGTCACAGCCCTCCCACCATCGCACGTCATGAGCGCCGTAGACCTCAAGAGCTGCGGCGACACCGCCACCTCCACCGACTACGCTCCACTGCCCATCAGCGTCCTCAGCGCCGCGGTGCTGTCGTCAATGTCCTCCTTCTCTGCTTCCGCGAGCGTGACCGATACGGTCAACCCCAGCACCGTCACGAGGGAGGGCAACAGTGGTGCCAGAGCCCTCGGATCCCAAAGCCGTCAAAGCCTCCACGCTCACCGGAGGGCCCAGGGGGACAACGGCACCGGCACCGCGGGGCCGCATGTCGGCAGCGGGGGCAGTAGTAGCAACGGGAGCACGAGCGAGTACGGCACCACTGGCGGCGAGGGGGGCAGCCTCCAAGCGCTGCGCTATAACCCGTTGATCGTCAATCTGCTGTCCTCATCTTGCAACACCTTTTATGCCCCCGAAGCCACCTTTGAGTCGCGACACATGTGTCTCTTCAGCGCCGTCATGTATGCCGAATCACCGTGGACGATGCGCTTCGGCGCGGTCACCAACTACCCCGCCGCCGCCCCCCCGGCGATCACGCAGTACGCTCTCATTGGAAACGAGATGGTTGACCAGCCCTCGAAGTTCGAGTTCGTCGCGGGGGAGCCGGTGCGCTTCTGTGTGTACTTGGAGCCGCAGGCCCAGAACTGGCCTGAGGACGCCGGCGCCGAGGAGGACTTCTTTATCCAGTTCACGTACAACCCCCAGCAGTGGATGGTGGTAGGCAAGCAGCGGGAGCGTCGCACCCTGTCTCTCCTGGAGAACGTCATGGTGTACTTTACCGCCGTTCCGCTGCTCCCGCAGACCAGTACGGCAGCTGAAGCCGCCGCCGTGGGGAACCCAAGCGGCACAGTCACACAGGGACAGGAGCCTCGGAAGAGGGTTGGTGAGGTGGTGCATGACTGCAAAGTTCAGACACCCTCCATCAAGATGCAATGGGCAAAGAGCTCCGCTCCCGGCGGAGGGTCTGTCACGCCGTGTGCTGAGGAGAAGGAAGTACTGATCGATGTCGTGCAGTTTCGCTCCTGGGTGCATGTGTGCAAGCGCCGCTAAGAAAGCACCCGCAGGGGGGTGGGGGTACAGCCACTATAGCCCTCCCCCTCCCACCCCAGCACTCATATCGTTGTGATTGGTTTTTTTGTAGTAGCTGAGTCTGTTACTGTTATCGGTGATACTTTTTGTGCGAGCGAGTGCATCTCTCTCTCTGTGTTGCATCATGCTGTAATACGAGTGCAAAGTGTGTGCGCATAATAGTGTTCAGCTGCGTTTATGTGCACGTGGCCATTACAGACATTCCTGCACAGAAATCCACCTCATCACGCTCATCTCTCGCTGCTTCATGTGCCTGTTTTAGCGTTTGCCAACTCAATGAGGATGCGCTATGCTGTTCCCATCTGTTGAGGCGAATTATTCTCTTCCTATGCGTTTTGTTTTGCTGCCGTCACTCGTGGACGTGTGTGGGTGTGCCGTCGTGTCTTCACATAAGCTACCGCATATTATTAGGAAGTTGGATAGCGTTTCCCTTCTCCACATACGTGCACACATACATACGCGTGACACCGCCACTTGCCAGAACTCCTCCACCTCTCGTTGTGGGTGCTGGGAGATTCACGGATAGCATATCAAAAATAGGTTGGCGGAGATCCTGTATGTATAAGCGGATCCAGTACTAGCATTTTTCTCTGGCTGTCTTTCATTGTTGCAGATACGCGCTCCTCTCTCTTACTTACGGTTGTGCTTTACCACACTATTATTAATTGACTGTATCACGTGAATGTTCTGGTGCACACGTACGCTGCGATTTACCCTGCACTCGCCGCGTGGCGTCGGCTTCACACTCAGCAGTAGCGAAGCGACAGCAGCGGTGCAAAAGAAGTACAGTAAGCGCTGGTTTGGAGTCCATTTGGACTCTCTGATCCTGAACAGCGCCAACAAGGAGTTTCTCCCCTTCTATCTTTGTCGCGGCCATATCAACGCTACCTTCACCGCAACGGTGTCCTACCCTAGAATCACTGTGGACTCCAGTGGGAATTCAAGAAGCTCAACGCAGTACGTGCACACACAACCCATCGAATTAAACTCTGTGTTCAGTGAAAACAGCACGCAATTCTACGCGGGGTACAAGTATAACATTAACTTTGTCCATTATGCCTTGAAGGACGAAGAAACTCCCATTCGTATGCAGAAGCTCAACACCATTGACACCGATGGTGCCACGATCAATCTATTTGAGCAGTCCACCGAGACCTTGAAAGAGTTCTTGAAGCAAGAAGTGGGGCAGCAGGCCCGGAGAACTGCAGAGTCCATGGTACGGCAATTCCATCAGGGGGCCGCATCGATCAATATCAACTTCACTAATTACGCATTCAGAGTTGAGGAGATTACCCCAGTATTTGTTCCCTGCTATATTATCAAGGCGGACCACGACGGGCAGCATTACACGCTGTATGTGAACGGTGCCTCCGGGAGAGTTGGGGGGCCCTACCTGCTCAACGAGCTCTACATCGCACGCACCACGGCGGTCGCTACGGTGCTGGGTGTAACTTTGTTCTGTCCTAACAAGGTGGCCGGCCTTGTCTATGGCCTTGTCGCTAGCATTGCAATATACTACGCCGCCTTCTATGCGGCAAAGTACTTTCCTTCGTACAGACGCGACTACCTGCGCTCCCAGCGGCAGAGGATGCAGAAGAATAACCAAGGGAACGATGGTCGAGGCTTCTTCCCCAGCGCACGCTCTCAACGCATCACAGAAGAGTACCACAGCTCCTCGTACTGGGATAACCACGCTTACGAAAAGAAGAGCTCCGGGGGCAGAACCTCCTCAGCGTCCTCGTCGTCGTCTGGCCGCACTTCTGTAATTCGTGACCCGAAGGGCTACTACGCTGTACTAGAGCTGAAAGGTGATGAATCTGTGAATGAGGTGCGCTCGGCATACCGCCGGGTGGTTCTGAAGCAGCACCCTGATGTTGGGGGATCCACGGAGCTAATGAGAAAGGTGAACGAAGCCTATCGTGTCTTGCGCGACCCTAAGAGAAGAGCCGAATATGATCTTCTGTAATATGTGTAGCGCCAAATCTACTTTTATAGTTGTTGATGATGGGACTACGCTTTGAATCGTGCACAGCCGCACGGACACGCACACACACAGGGAAAGGGAACGGCACGTACATGTGCGCATTAGCGTACTTGTTACCAATGCTAATGAGTACTCATGTGAGAGTGAGAAGTGTTGGCCATTGTGACAGATTTATTGCGGTGCAAGAGAGAGGAGGGTAGCATATAGGGTGCTGGCGTGTTTATTGATAGCCGTACGCTGCGATCAGTTACCGTCACCGTCGATAGTGATTCGAGCCTAAAAGCAGCAGTGCAGAAACCAGAGGGCAGACCCGTGTCCGCGCGTACGGGGGGGGGCCAGTGTATGTGTCAGCTGTGCCGCTTAGTAATCGCAGTTTCTCTTTTGTTTTTTTGCTGCACTTGGCACTGTTGCACGTTACTGTATTCCTCTTTGTTTTTCCCCCCACTTCACCTCCTTTGCTTCTACGTGGTCGCCGACAATACGTCTCTCTCTCTAGCTTACCTGTTTAGTGAACAACAGTTGATCATGGTCCGCTGTAGTTGCGCGAGCCTCTGGCGCTCCGCGAAAGGGGAGATACAGGACTTTATCGACAGCTTTCGTCACGTACGAATGTCTGTCGGTCTTGTGATCGCCATAATCATCTTTCTCTTAGTGATCGTTGGTAACATATTGCTTCTCATCAGCATTAACTTCTGGATCTCCATATTTCCCAAGGACGTGGTCGAGCATAATTCCAGCCAGATCGCCATACAGGTGGTGGCATCCATGTTCCTCACTCTTCTCTTCACCGTGGCGCTAGTGGTCTTCGTGATATTATTTGGGGTCCGGAGTGTGTGGCATGTACTGGCCGACACCAACCGCATACGGGGCCCCGTGTGCCGCCTCTTCCTCATTGCTGCCTCCGGTGCAACGAATGGCATTAGCAGCGTCCTCGGCGTGTATTCCATGTCGCACACCCCGCAGTTCCTGCAGGCTGTACTGCTGTGCTGCATCCCATTCAGTGCACAGGCATGGACGGTGTTGCTCATCCCTGAAGAGAGGCAGCGCAACTACCTATCGATCTTTTTTGTGAGCTCCTTCGTGTTCTTTGTGACTGGGATTCTAACCTCCAGCATGTCTGCCTTTTTCGATACTGGGAACGGCGGGGAGAAGGCCTCGTGGGCGTGGACTCTCATCTATCTTGCGAGCTCGATAGTGTTTGGGCTGTGGTGTGTCATACAGCAACTGTACCTAACCGCGGTGCTCGTGAAGGAGGAGGACGTGGGAGTGGAGCTGGAGGGACGCCCGGACGGAGCCCAGGACGCGGAGGGGGATAACCATCAGCTCGACCTCGCTCGGGACGGGATCCAGATGGGAGAGTGCGGTGATGCAGTAACGGGAGACGACGAGAAGGCTGTGGCGGCATCTCGCGCGAAGCACATCAATGCGCGGAAGGGTCACCTCGAGGAGATGGAGGATGCGCTCAGCGTGGGCGTCCCTGAAGTAGTACCCTCCGAGGAGGAGGACGAGGAGGAGGATGGGGTGGGCGGGCCTTCATCGGACGATGCAGCTCGGACGCTACTGATTTCGAAGCGAAGGAAGTGGGGAAGAGAGAACGTGGAGTCCAACGCAGCCAAGCTGGTGCTGTTGGTTGGTGGTCTACTCTTCCAGTTGATTGTCTCTGTCGTACTGTTTCCTGTGGATGCGATCCCCTGGTTTGGCACCTCCAGTAGCGCGAGGCAGGCGTGGATTGGGTTCTCCAACTCCATCAACTTTATCTTTTCCTCCTGGTTTAACGTCCGCTACGGCCTGCTGTACTCCCTTGGCTTCGCGATGAGCTTTATTGGGTGCACATTCCTGAATGAGCACTCACCTACGCTGGCATCCGTGGTGCTGCAGCTCGCGGGACCGCTGACCTCATTGGTGATACTGATCGTGCCCCAATGGAACGTATATAAGGACAACGGTAACATTGGGCACAAGGTAGGTGGCGTCATACTCCTCTTGGTGGCGGCGCTGCTGTACCATGCCTGGGAGCAGTGCTCTCTGAAACGGCTGATACAGAAATCAGCAGAGAAGAAGGAGCGACGGGCACGGGAGCGGCGCGGGGGGTCCGGTAAGTGCCTGGGCGGCAGCGGTGGCGCCTCCAGCCAAGACCCTCGCAGCAGCAAGGCGGATGAGCCGGTGTTCGCAGTGCTGGAGGAAGTTGATCACTGACGCCGGAGAGAAGATACACAGCATCGGTTTGCCAAGGGTGCACCTTGAGCCCTCAATGAAAGCGTTGGATATACACAATATGGTTTCACCATATTAATTTATATTATCATTATTTATATTTTTATTATTAACAAATACTTATGAAGTATTCTAGACGTTAGTATAAGGCCCACGGTGGAGGGTGTGAAGGGAACGTATCCCAGCCTCCCAGGACGCTTCTGAGTGCAATTCAAAAGCTATATTTCCGAAAGTGCAAAAAGGAAAATGCTCCCCCCCCCCCCGACCTCATATTCACTTCCAGTAGCAGGTATATCAGTGTCACCCAGGAACCCAATGGCCTTCCGCGGCCCCGCTGATGCCGGCGCAGGACTCAAGCGGGCTCGTGATCCCCATGCGAACTTTCCCAGCCCCCAGGACCTGGAAGCAAAAGCAGAGGAGACACCGGAGGGCCAGGGCGACTCCACAGAGGGCACTATGATCGGAGCAGACGAGGACACAGCGAAGTGGGCCTATGGTGGAGATTACTACCTTCAAGAGGAATATATGAGCAAGCTGCAACGCCACCACCACGGCGTCGACACGGGTACGATGGAAGGCGGCAGAGCAGCAGAGATCCTCGTTAACCCCAACATGGCGCACCCCCTCTTCTTCCGCCTGGGGAACGACTTCCCGCCAGTGACCCCACCCACGCAGAGGGATGGCAATGATGACGCTGACAACATGGCTGCAGCTGTCACTTTCATGCAGAACGCCAAGGCAGACATGGATATCATTGTCCCAGTGGTGAGCGCAACGTGTGCGCTGGCCCAGAGCGCCACCAAGGGCAGCCCGTCACTGGCGGAGCTGCGGCGCACGCTGGACCGCGAGCGCAGTCACCGTGACGTGATGGACACCAGCAAATCAGCCCTCGCGCATCTTCTCACCAAGGACTCGGCAGGGCGCCTAGTGGAAGCAGAGGTGCTTGCCCTGCAGAACGGCAAAGGATCGCTTGCCTCTTCCTCCACATATGGGCCAGACTTCGAAGAACTCACCCTTGCTAGGCAGAGAACACTGGGGGAGGAGGAACAGGATGAGGAGGAGAGAGCACTGCGGCGCAAGATACGCCTTGAGCAGGCACGTCTTGGCCCTGCACCAGCAATGTCAACGGGTAAGACTATCAAGAGCATCCAGACGGACGTTGCGGAGGACAGCGAGGAACGCGAGTACAGTGTGGAGAGTGTGAGCAACGAACTCGAGCGCCGGCGCCAACACAGGTCGTATGAACGCGAGTCGATTGACTTCTGCGAGCACCAGCTCCTTGCCCACTCCTCAGGGGAGGAAAGCTACCGTCTACATCTTCTTGACACCCAGCGAAAAAGCCTGCCCATCTACAGGTGTAGACAGGAGCTGATGCGCTATATTGGTGAGAATGCTGTAACCATCGTGGTGGGAGAAACCGGAAGCGGAAAGACGACTCAGCTGGTGCAGTACTTGCACGCGGAGGGGTACGCAAGGGGCGGTAAGATTATCGGCTGCACGCAGCCACGCCGGCTCGCGGCCATCGGGGTAGCCAGACGTGTGAGTGATGAGATGCACTGCTTGCTTGGTGAGAAGGTGGGGTACGCGATCCACCTCGACGACACCACTACAGAGAGGACGGAGGTGAAATTTATGACCGATGGTGTATTGCTTCGCGAGATCGTGCACGACCGCGACGTGAGCAAGTACAGCGTCATCGTCCTTGATGAGGCCCACGAGCGATCGGTCGACACAGATATCCTTATGGGCGTGCTCAAGCTTGCTGTCCGCCGGCGAGGTGATCTCAAACTGATTGTCACCTCCGCCACACTCAACGTGCAGGCATTCTCGCGATTCTTTGGCAACGCCCTGTGCTACGAGATCCCTGGCCGAACCTACGATGTCACCCTTCAGTATAGCCCCTCCCTTGTTGCCGACTACGTCGCGGAAGCGGTGTTCCGGGTCTGTCAGCTACACTTACAGATGCCTCTCGAGGATAAGCACGACGTGCTCGTCTTCATGACAGGCCGCGATGATGTCTACGGGACCTGCGAGCTGATTAAGCGACGACTGATGGATATGAACCCCGACCACCTCAGCACGCTCATCATCCTTCCTTGCTTGTCTGAGGCCTCTAACATGAACATCGGTAGGGACGAGGCCACAGGCATCCTTGATGAGACACCACCCGGCAAGCGAAAGTGTGTTGTGGCCACCAACGTTGCCGAGACCTCCCTCACAATTGACGGTGTGCGGTATGTGGTGGACTGTGGGTTCATGAAGACTAACGTGTACCGACCAAAGATTGGCATGAACACTCTGCAGCGCTACCCGGTGTCACAGGCGCAGGCAAACCAGCGCAAGGGTCGTGCGGGTCGCACAACAGAGGGCCTGTGCTTCCGCCTCTACACAGAGGAGCAGTACAACGACGAGATGCTGCCTGGAAGTGTGCCAGAGATTCAGCGAAGCAGTGTGGAAAGCGTTATTCTGCTTCTCAAGAGCATCGGCGTCACGCGGCTGATGGAGTTCGACTTCATGGACCCTCCGCCAGTGGCCAACACACGGAACAGCATGTGGCATCTGTGGATACTTGGCTTCCTGGATGACGATGGCACCATCACGCCAGATGGCCGCCGCGCACTGGAGTTCCCGGTCGCCCCCGCCCTTGCCAAGCTGCTCATTGAGGGCACTGAGAGTGATTGTGCAGTGGAAGTGGCGCGCGTGGTGGCGGTGATCACGGCGGACCCAAAGAGCCTCTTCGAACTTCCGAAGGGGAAGGAAGAGGTGGCTCGGCAGTGCCACGGCCGCTTCTATGCCAACGAGTCTGATCACCTGACGCTGCTCAACGTGCTGACCCAGTACATCGACAATGGACGCTCGCGGCAGTGGGCCCAGGACCACTTCCTCCACGCCCCTACACTCGTACGGGCGTGTGAAGTACTGGAGCAGCTGTTGGAGCGTCTTCGCCGCCTTCGGCTGCCGGTCAAGTCCTGTGGGCCTAGCCAGCTGGACACAGTTCGATACTGTATTGCCAGGGCATTCTGCATGCAGGGGGCGCAGCGCTCAGGGAGCAACTGGAGTGAGTACCGCCCGCTGCTAAACATGGGGGTGGTGTGCCACCTCCATCCAAGCTCGGCGGTGTGTGCACGGGCGGAGATGCCCCCCTACATCATCTACAACGATCTCCTCCTGATGAACAAAGAGTACATTGTGATGGTGACCGCAGTGGAACCGCAGTGGCTGGTGGAGGGGGGGCGCGGCCTCTATTATCTGCGTGGCACCAGGCCAGTAGCCGCGGTATCCTCCACCCCATCCTCCACAGTCCCTACGGAGGTCACCACACAACCTGGGCTTGCCAGGGGCAGGGCCGCTGCCCCGGCAAGCGCTGTGGATAAAGGAAAGATGCTGATGATGGGGGGGAAGCGTCGACAGAACATCTGAGCCACAAGCAATCGCACATGGTATCAATGTACCCATTCTCTCCTTTGTCTAGAGTCCGCGTGGCATACGCATTAATGAATATATAAATATATATGTACAATTGCTCCCCACCCCTCGAGCCACAGAGCCTCTCACAAGGAGCCGCTGGAGTAGAGGAAATACTGGATGCCTTGTATCACCTACATCTCACAACAACTTCAGACACCTTCCCCTCCCACACTCCCCCGATGAACTTTATGATGGTACATGTATATATATATATATATATACATACATACATACACGTACAGGTTAGCACCTAATACAAGAATAACTAATTGGGGAGGAGTACCTGTCGGAGTTGGGGATACCGACAAGCAGCAGAAAAGGGCCTCTACAGGGTCCATTAGCCTCCCCCCCCCCCCCTCCTCCTCCTCCTCCCAGCGCTGTTAGATAGTGCCGCAAGCACGCCTGTCACTGTTGCACGCAGCAGTAGACACACCGCACAATACTACCCACCTCTTATATATATTTACCAAGGTCAGCGCCAGCTATCCACTTTTTGGTGTTTACTGCTGCGTTAGATATATACATTTATTTCTGTGTGTGTGTGTGCAGTACCTCCTTAGTTCTTAGCGATGGGTTTCATCAACGGCCTTCATGCCTATTTCTCCTCGGTGAAAACAGGCTTGCAGCATCTGCGTGATGAGCGGGTTTTCATCTGGAACATCCCCGCAGGGAGCACCAGAATGCATGACACTGGACTGAAGGTTAGCGATTCCGCGACTCGAGCGATCGAGTATGTCTGCAATCATTTTGATGATAAGGAGCCGGACAGTTACATCATCTTCAACTTTAGTCCTCTGATGATGGAGCTCGTGGAGAATAGTCATCGGGGTCAGGTGATGGACTTCTCCAAGCAGGCAATAGAGAACCACGCCCTCCTGATCGAGGTGTGCTTCACGACTCACAAGTGGCTCAATGCTGGAGAGCTCCCCGGGCAGCACTGTGTTGTCTTTGCTTTCTTGGAGGAGAGCCCCAATGTGGACTTCCCCAACTACGCGGCGATGCTGGCCGCGTGCTACCTCATCTTTTCCGGCTCTCCCTCCCATAACGGGAGTGGAATGCTCGAATTTGTAGAGAAGGAGCTCGGGATCTCGCGCAGCAAACCCCATGCCCCTTCACAGCTGAACTACGTCAACTACTTCCAGCTGCTATTCGAAATGGCAGTGCTGCCAAACCAGCAACGTCTCCAGTTGCTGCGTATTTCAATGCACAACATGGCCTCCCTTGCGGACCGCAAACTAGGCCTGCAGTTAGAGGTTGGGGGCCAGCTGGTTAAACTCTTCAGCGACCCAACAGACTGGCGAGCTGGAAACCCAAGCACGAGCGAGGTAATGCTGAACATCAATGAGAGTGTTTTCGGTGACTTTGTGATAAACATTTTTGAATACCAAGTAGAGACAGCGAAAAGCGAGGAGGCTGGTGTGGGGAACAAGAGCCCCTCCGCCGCGGAGCTGCATCTCTCTATGACCGCTAGCAGTATCAGCAAAGCCGCGGGTGTAGGAGGTAGCAGGAAGCCCACGGTAAGGAAGACCAGGCTCCTCAGGCTAGCTTTTAGCACTATTTTCATTGGTCAGACAACACACCGCGTGCGGGCACGTGACATGGACTACGTGTCCACAGGGGCCTTTCCGGACGACTTCTACATCCAACTTCACTTTGGAGACTGCGAAACCAGCGCGTCGGATGTGGAGTGTCTCCAGCAGCTGATGCGCCGGATCAAGCAGTCCCCGCTACATCACGTCATCCTCACACGTCACAACCACCTCGGTACGCTAGGTGATGGGCCATCGGGTGGACATGACCGCAGCTATCAGCGCGGCGGTGAGAGTCTGTATCGTGGCGGCGTATACTATCGCAGCGACGGTACCTGTGTAGGTAGCGGAAGGGAGGACTCCATGAAAACCGCGACCAGGCGCGACCGCTCCGTCGATCTCGAATGCGCCACGCGACTGTTCTTCCCCACTTCGCTTGACCTGATCGAGGAAGACCAGCGACTCTTTGACCGGGAGGAAGACGACGAGGAGGAGGCGCATGGAGAGCTAGTGCGGATGGTCCCCCGGCACCCCACGCCCCGTCGACCGTCACCCCCGCCCCCGCGCCTCTACGGTGGTGGGATGCTGCAGCCCGGCACCCCGGTCCACGGGAGCTGTGGAGACGACACAGCCGTGGAGCCCATCACAATAGTTGGCGGGGACTCCCCGCCACCACGCCCACCACCACCACCGATTGGGCTTCCGCCCCCCCCCCCCCCCCCCCCCCCCGCCGAAAGGCCTCCCCCCCCCCCCCCCCCCCCCCCCCCCCCCCCCCGGCCCCCCCCCCCCCCCCCCCCCCCCCC
>JAODGE020008039.1:0-10734 GCA_027574965.2 Ecitophya simulans
GCTGTCATGTTAGGGATATGTTACAACGTACTACTGTAATAATTTACTTGCAAATTACGTAGCTTTCCTTTGAAAACGAATTTTGAAAAACACGTTTCGCATCTCTAGACCACCTTTTTAACTTGGACAGCTTGTTTATCAAGAATATTCCAGCTCCTTGAGACTTTCCGCACGGTTTCATTATCCACATACTCTGAGGAGACTTTCTATACTCTTCCACGAATATATTGTAATCAACCGGTAAGATGAACGTGACTGGAATGATATCTAGATAGAGATATTTTGCGTCTCCACGTCCTGCCATCAAATTTCCTTCTCTTTCTAAGTCTTTGCGGTAACGTTTGATGTTTTTGACAAGCAAATCTTTTCTGGATATCTCGTAGAAGTTTGGATAGTGATTGATTAACCTTTGAAACGTTGTGATGTTAATTGTGAGTTATAATTTCGCACGAGATAGATTCGGAAATAGTTACTGGTATTCATTCATGCGGTAGCCGCTATCTAGACTGAATAAACTCCTACATGTCAACGTCGTAGCCCAATAGATGTTCCAAGCATCTTCTGGCTCCACTTGTATCCACCCTCTGCGTTCACAGATACACGCCACTTTGGTTTTGTCTAAATCTGTGCAAAATGCGAGTTCGAGTTTGTCGGGCATTTTGGAACAGTTTGTAGCACAATCAGGAAACAAAAATTTGTCGCGTTATTCCACACGCGCCACACGAGACTGATGGATATCAATCTGTCGAAAATTGGATCATGACGTACCCCGTGTTTTTGGATGGAGACATTTGTCAGGTGGACGTACATGTTGTCTAATTCGGCGACGTTGGAATCATATTTCACCGTGCAGAAACGACAAAAGCCATGCTTGAATTGGTAAGCTTTTAGTGGTCGGAAGGATGTTACCAGGACGTAGAGTCTTAGGTCGAATTTCTTTCCTCCGATCAGTAATGGGTTGTCTATGTATCGGGAAATGACGTAGGCTTCCTTGTTCAGTTGTGGTTGGAACACATGTTTGGTGTCTCTTGACCACTTCTTCAACTTGGAGAGCTTGTTGATCAGAAATATTCCCGAACCTTGGGAACGACTGCACGGCTTCATGATCCAGGTGCTTGCCGGAGACTTTCGGTATTCTTCAACGAACATATTATAATCAGATGGCAAGGCGAATGTCACAGGAATGAAATCCAGATGGATATATTTCGAGTCGCCACGTTCCGCCATCGGGTTTCCTTCCTTTTCCAGTTCTCTTCGATAACGTTTAATATTCTTGACCAAGAGATCCTTGCGGGATAATTCATAGTGATTCGGGAAATGATTAATAATCCTACAAAGCAACACTTCGTAATACCTATTCTTAATTTTAAATTGATTAAGTTTATCAAGTTACGTACTGATTATCATTCATGCGGTAACCACTGTCGACGCTGAAAATGTTCTTGCACGTTGCCGTTCCAGCCCAGTACACATTCCATTCTTCATCAGGTCCAACTTGTAGCCAGCATCGTTTTTCACAGTTGGAAATAACTACGCTCTTGTCTAAATCAGAGCAGTACTGCACACGCATTTTTTTTGTTTAGTTTTTCAAATTGAAGGATAGTTTTTATTGAAACTCGCAAAGATATATAAAAGTTTTATCGATATGGTTGTCAAAGCAACTGTTTGATATGTATTGATTAACATGTAACGAATTTGAAAGAGCCAAACAATGCATGACAATGCAGGACATTTGATTTGCAAATAATATTTTATGCTTTTTCATATATTTTATCTGTTTAGTTGTTGCAACAACAAGAATGGACAGTTCTTATATGAATGATATATGTATTGAATGTTTTACAGAGATTAATTACAAAGCATGTCAGATAAATTTATTTGTCATTTGTTCACTACTCAAGCTTGATTGAGTGTCAAGCAATTTTATTTAGGGTGCTTAATATTTTTGTTGCTTTATAATCACCTTATTTTTGTCTCTACTTGCCTTAAATCTCTCATATAAATAAGTAATAGTAGCACTTCCCATTCCCGCCAAATATATAAAAAATGCTAGTAAAATATTATCAATATTAATGGGTACGAATGACTGCTCTTTCTGCACCTTGCTCATTACCATTGTAACGTTTCTTTGATAATAATCAATCCACCCACTTTCCATCAGGATTTGAATGTATTTGTTAGTCATTGTTTTAATAGGTAACCCTTTCTGCATTGTCACTATAGTATAATAAAACACAAGTGATGGTGAAACATACAGAGCGCTTTGATTATGCCTATCCAGATATCTTCTTTCAACTTTCATTGCGTAATGCACGCGTTCGGAGTTTGCAACTACTATTAGATTACCTTCTGTAGCGACTTGTTGGATTTCATCCATCGAATCAGACATAGCAATACTATGATAGTGTTCGACAATTTTCTTAGCATTTGGATCACCAGTCATTTCGAAAAGCGTTTGTGTATACAAACTGCCATATATAGGTAGTCCACTACAAGCAACATCCGGAATGGTCTTTATTTGTTTCTCGTAAACAGGTGTCATTAGAAATGATAGAAATACACCTTCATAAGTACTGGAAAATATAAAAGCAAATAGTATCCAAGACATTATTACAATCCTGTTTAGTAGTTTTGTTGGTAGTCGGATGCTCTCAGTTAAAATTATTGCTAGAATCTCCAAGAAACTTTGCGAGATCTCATTTATATCCAAACGCTTTGGTCTAGGACCATTGTTAGTTATGATTATCTGCCATTTATTCATGTAGTAATAAAACCCAACCATGAAAAACGCCGTTCCAAAGAGAATGCCCCATGTGTTCGGAGTGTAGATCCTAGCAATATCCATCCATGGCACTTGTCGTTTAGCCAAAGGAATATAAAACTTTGTATTGGTAAACATAAGAGGTACTGATATATCAAAATGAGTAACAGTTGATACTGTAGGCCAAATTAATCCTATCATTATATCAGCTTCCCTATTATAAAATCCGACGTACATACAACAAGTGAATTTTCCATCTTTGTACAGCCCCCATGTAGTATAGTTATGGTCCACGTATCTTAGAGAGATGTTTATTTTTTCAGCTATTACTTCTATGTACAAAGGCTCCAAACCTCGGTAAACTGAACTTTTTACATCCACAACAAATGGTGGTACATTAAGGGCCATAGCTGTTATCGGACATCTTTGAAAGTTGAAGTATTTCCTTTCCAATATATTTTTAATTCTGGCTAATTCTACAGTTTGGTTAGCAGATTGAAATTGGTCACAACTTGTTAACTTCCTTGTAGTAGTTAAGTCACAATTATCGAAACTTAGTTCCTTCTGAACGTAAAGATTTCCCAACTCATCAACAATTACTAAATTGTAGACGTAAACTGTCCAAGCTGCTTGTGCAAACTGATCGTAACTTGCGACAGTTTGGTTTGGTCCGAAATAGTAAATTATGTACTTGGACTGGCCATGAATGTTTGTAACTTCGCGCCATTGGTGAAAGAATGTTGTAATATCCGACGCATTAATTGCAACCAGAATAATTAGGTGTATCAGAATATACAGAATATCCATTGTTTTCACAGCATCAAAGGTGTATAGTAATACATCTTTTGTTAGATTTTGTAATTGTTCTAACCATTCTTCTGCTTTTACATTATAATCTTTTGAATAGAAAACTAATGTTGTATTCTTCTTAGTTTCTATAAATTTTAATACAAGTTCTGTGCAAGCCATGTTTGTCACAAGTTTGTTTTGTGTTTCAGCAGCGGTTTTATACAAGTGAAGATAATTTTATTTACTAATATTTGATAAACTCACAAACCTCACGCAAGTGTAATTTTCAGTATTTTTAAGGATATTTTATTTTGAATTATTGATAATCCATTTTAGTATTATTATTGATAGTTAACGGCTTAATTTCTTAATTTCGATAAGCAATTTGAGCTAACAAGAGGATACTTTTAGTCTTTTGTTGGATAGTATTGGATTGGATTAGTATTGGATAGTCAATTCTTTCTCAATTCAAAGGTGATCCTACAGTTCGAAACCAACTGAAATTTTGGAAGAGCCATTAGTGATGCTTTTTCATAACTATTCTTTTTGAACATAAATATGTTTCAATTCATCAATAATTGCAACGTTGTAGGCGTAAATTATAATACATGCATGCTGCATTTGCAAGCTTTTTATAATCTGTGACAGTTGGATTACGACTAAATTAATAAATTGATAATTTAAATTATTTTGAAAGTTAGATATGTGCTGTTGGTAATAAAATGTTTTGACACCAGAAACAATTGATGTCACAAAAAAGATTATTTTTGTCAGAATAACAAGATTAATTGCTCTAATTAATCTAATAATGCTTGTTCTTTCACATTATACATTTGTGAATGAACTATTAAACTTGTGCTGCTTTCAACGTTGATTGCCTTTAACAAAAATTTTGTACAAGTTATCTTTTGTGACTTCAAGCACATTTTCTGTTGTTATCGTGAAATTTTATACTATTATTTATCATTTAAGTGATTACTATTTGATCTTACCCACCGTAAACACGCAACTACAATTTTTATTCCTTGTATAAAAATTACTTTCTTATATTATTAATATCTTTTCAGTATTAACATTTTCTGAGGATCTGGTAATTTCAGGCTTTCTATAAAACATTTCTAAAAAACATGACTGTTCCTTCAGACAGATGATTTAAGCTGTCGAAATATACAGTGTGGAAACTGCTATATATTCCAAAATTACACTTGAATCACACAATAATTTTATTATTTTACTGACATCTATAAAGATACATCAATTACGACATTGCACAACGTTTAGAATATATTTATGTAATCTAATAACCACGGGTTCGATACAAGATAGCCTCTGTAATTATTTACGTACGATATTTGTAGTTCACAAATAAAACCAGAAAATATTACGTTATATATACGTAATTTTGTTTGCGCCCTTATTTGCTTTACATCTCTCATATAAATAAGTAATAGCAGCAATTCCCATTCCTGACAAATATATAAAAAATGCTAGTAAAATATTGTCAATATTAATGGGTACGAATGGTTGCGCTTTCTGCACCTTGCTAATTACCATTGTAACGTTTCTTTGATAATAATCAATCCATCCACCTTCGATTAACATTTGAATGTATTTGTTGGACATAGTTTTAATCGGTAACCCCTTTTGCATTGCCACTATAGTATAATAAAACAAAACTGATGGTGAAACATACAAAGCGCTTTGATTATGCCTATTCAGATATCTTCGTTCAACTTTCATTTCGTAATGTATGCGTCCGGCATTTGCAACTACTATTAGATTACCTTCTGTAACGACTTGTTGGAGTTTATCTATCGACTCGGCCATATTTACATTATGATAGTGTTCGACAATTTTCTTAGCATTTGGATCACCAGCCATTCCAAAAAGCTGTTGGGTATACAAGCTGCCATATATGGGTAGTCCACTATCAGCAACGTCCGGAATGGTCTTTATTTGTTTATCGTAAACAGGTTTCATTAGAAATGATAGAAATACACCTTCATAAGTACTGGAAAATATAAACGCAAATAGTATCCACGACATTATTACAATTCTGTTTAGTAGATTTGTTGGTAGTCGGATGCTTTTAGTTAAAATTACTGCTATAATATTCAAGATACTTAGCGAGATTTCATTTATATCCAAATGCTTTGTTTTAGGACCATTGTTAGTTATGATTTCTTCACATTTATTGATATAGTAATAAAACCCCATCATGAAGAACGACGTTCCGAGGAGAATAGCCCATGTATTTGGAGTGTAGATCCTAGCAATATCCATCCATGGCACTTGTCGTTTAGCCAAAGGAATATAAAACTTCATATCGGTAAACATAAGAGGTACTGATATATCAAAATGGGTAACAGTTGCTACTGTAGGCCAAATTAACCCTATCATTATATCAGCTTCCCTATTATAAAATCCGACGTACAAACAACAAGTGAATTTTCTATTTTTGTACAGCCCCCATGTAGTATAATTATGGTTCACGTATCTTAGAGAGATGTTTAATTTCTCTGCTATTACTTCTATGTACAAAGGCTCCAAACCTCGATAAACTGGACTTCTTACATCCACAACAAATGGTGGTATAACAAAGGCCATAGCTGTCATCGGACATCTTTGAAAGTTGATGTATTTTCTTTCTAAAATATTTTTAATTTTGGCAAATTCTACAGTGTGGTTAGCTGATAGAAATTTGTCACAACTTGTTAACTTTCTTGTAGTAGTTAAGTCACAATTATCGAAACTTAATTCCTTCTGAACGTAAAGATTTGCCAACTCATCAACAATTACTAAATTGTAGACGTAAACTGTCCAAGCTGCTTGTGCAAACTGGTTGTAAGTTGCGACAGTTTGGTTTGGGCCGAAGTAGTAAATTATGTACTTGGACTGGTCATGAATGTTTGCAACTTTGCGCCATTGGTGAAAGAATGTTGTAATATCCGACGCATTAGTTGCAACCAAAATAATTAGGTGTATCAGAATATACAGAATATCCATTGTTTTCACAGCATCAAAGGTGTATAGTAATACATCTTTTGTTAGATCTTGTACTTGTTGGAACCATTCTTCTGCTTTTACATTATAATCTTTTGAATAGAAAACTAATGTTGTATTTTTCCCAATTTCTATAGATTTTAATACAAGTTCTGCGCAAGCCATGTTTGTCACAAGTTTGTTTTGTGTTTCAGCAGCGGTTTTATACATGTGAAGATAATTTTATTTACTAATATTTTATAAACGCACAAACCTCACGCAAGTGTAATTTTCAGTATTTTTGAATTATTAATAATTTATTTTATTATTATTATTATTATTTATAGTTAACAGTGTAATTTCTTTATTTCGATAAGCAATTTGAGCTAACAATAAGTTACTTTAAGTCGATTGGATATTAATCGTACTGTATTTAATAATCAATTTTGACTAATCGTAGACTAAATTAATAGCAGAAAGCATATAATACAGAAAAGATGCTTGTGGCGCAACTCGTTCCTAAAAAGTAGTTAGTTTTTTTGTAATGTATGCAGCGTGAGAGTCTGGATCTTCGATATATTTACCACAAATGCTTAGTGGATTGGGAGTGTTCGTTGGCAGAATGCAAACCCCGTCGAACGAAACACTCAGCACAAGCATACGAGCAGTTTGTTTATACTAACGATAAATGAGAGAATTCCAGGTGCAAATAATCGTGATTTGGAACGAGAAAATGAATATTATCAGAATGAATGGTAAATTCACAACAGCACTCATTGTTAGTGTGGAATATTATAGAAATCCATAATGATATCGATGGTGGGTTGCTTTTCCACTAATAAAAATTACAGTTTTTCTTCAAAATTAAAATAAAAAGTCAAATGTTATAGCGTTTTGAAGTTTGAAGTGAAACTGCTTGCAGTTTGATTTGGATGTTTGCAAACAACATTTGCAAGACCATTAAACTTAAAATGTTATTGTGTTATTAATTTTAAATATATATAACGCTGCTATTGCCCTATAACAAATACATGGGGGTGATCAAAAACCGTGGATTTGCCAGATGGCCCAGATGTGCAAATTATTACCCCATGATATTTTTGAATCAAACATAGAACAGTTTCGCATGTATGGTACTAATGGCAACTATATATAAATTCTGCCATAAAATAATGGTTGCAAATCATTACACCACGATATTTTTGCGTTATTCTTTCTCAATTCAAAGTTGATGCTACAGTTCGAAGCAGAACTGAAAGGCGAATTTTTTCGCATAAATGTGGTGTATAATACCCATGGAATCTGATTCAATTATATTCAAAAATTATACTTGAACCGCACACTTGTTGAATTACTTACGCCTCACAAACATGTTATTATAAATAGTCATAGATCTGTTTAGGCATTGATTTTATTATTTTTTCTGAAATCTAGAACAATACATCAATGACAACATTGTACAGTGTTGAAAAATAATTCTTATTTATATCTTCTAATAAACACGCGTTGTTTGTATTTATAAGAGTGATTTTACAATTATTTTGACAAATGTGTGACATGCAAGTTCAAGTGAGACTAAGTAATAGACTAATTATGATATTGTTACTGTAGATAAAACCAACATCAAATCTTTATATATGACTAATTTTATTTTTGTCCTTTGTCAAAACGTTCTCTATTAAACAGACAATGCCCGCAAATCCCATTCCCCCTATATATATGAAGAAAACCAGTAAAATACTGTCAATTTTAATAGGAGCGAAAGTTTGCTCTTTCGGCACCATTTTCATTACCATTGTAATGTTTCTCTGGTAATACTCTATCCATCCACCCTCTGCTAACATTAGAAGATATTTGTTACACTCGATTTTAATTGGTAATCCTCGTTGCATCACTATTCCAGTGTAATAGTTCATAATAGGTGGCCCAATGTACAAGGCGCTTTGATTGTGTTTATCTAGATATTTTCGTTCAATTTTCATGCCGTAGTGTATCCGCGCATAGTTTGCAGAAGCTATTATATTACCTTTAAGAGCAACTTGTTCAATTGCTTTAATTGTTTCTAATAACGATACATCTATCCACTTGTTAGTAATGCGTTTTAAATATGGATCATCGGCCATTTTCAGGGAGTTTCGGCTATTCACGAGACCATATACTGGTAGTTCACTCTCAGCAACATCTTGAATCGTGATAATTTGTTTCTCGTAAACAGGTGTCATAAGAAACGTCAGAAGAACACCTTCATAAGTGCTGGAAAATATAAAAGCAACAAGAATCCATGACATTATCACCATTCTGTTTAGCGTCTTTGTTGGCAAACGAATAGCTTCAGTGAGAATCGTTGCAAAAATGTCCATTAAACTCTGTAAAAATTCATATCCGATTGAATATTTGGTTCTTGAAATATTATTCATGACATTCTGATGTCTTTCAACATAACAATAAAATATTGTCATGAATAGAAACGATCCGAATATAATTCCCCATGCACTTGGAGTGTAGATCCTTGCAATGTCCATCCATGGCACTTGCCGTTTGGCCAAAGGTATATAAAACCTGGTGTTAGTATACACTACGGGATTAGAATAATCAAAATTCCGACTGATTCCTAAAGTATACCAAACCATCCCTATCATTATATCAGCTTCGCTTTGATTGAATCCGCCCACCATGCAACAATTATATTTCCCGTCTATATACTGCCCAAAAGTTGTATAGTTGTGGTCGACGTATCTCAGAGAGAAATTCATTTTATCAGCTACTATTTCCAAGTACAATGGTTCCAGTCCACGATAAGTTGGACTTGAAACATTCACAATATATGGCGGCACAACCAAGCCCATGGCTGATAAAGGACATCTTTGAAAGTTCTCGTACTTCCTTTCCAGTATACTTTTAAATTTGGATAATTCGTGATTTTTGTTAACAGACTTTACTTTGTCACAACTTGTTAACTTTCTTGTGGTAGTCAAGTTACAATTATCGAAAGTTAGCTCATTCTGAACGTAAATATTTTCCAATTCATCAATAATAGCCACGTTGTAGGCGTAAAATTCCCACGCTGCATTTGCAAGCTTGTCATAATCGGTAACAGTTGAATTTGGGGCCAAATAATAAATTATATATTTCAAATTACTTTTAAAGTTTGACGATTTGTGCCATTGGTGAAAAAATGATTTTATATCAGAAACATTTGATGTCACAAGAATGATTATTTGTATTGGAATAACTACATTAATTGCATCCATAGCATTGAACGTATACAACATTACATTATTTGTTGAATTTTGTAATTGATTTAATAATTGTTGTTTTTTAACATTATACTCTTGTGAATAAACTATCAAACTTGTGCTGCTTTCAACTTCGATTGACTTTAGCAAAACTTCTGTACAAGTCATTTTTTTTTGACTTGAAGTACACTTTCTGTTGTTACCGTGACATTTTATACTATAATTTATTCTTTAAGTCATTAATATTTGATTTTATCTACGGCAAACACGCAAATGCAATTTTTATTCTTTGTAAGAATATTATTTTATTCAATTATTCATATCTTTCCAATATTAATCTTTTTTGATGATCGGCTTATTTCCAGCTTTCTATGAGCAATAAAAAAAATTCCAATAGAATATTGTCTATTGCAATTAGAAAATATGACTGTTCTTTTCTGGCGTCTTGTGGTTTAAAAATTTAATATTACCATCCGCCTACAGACAGATGATTTAGGTAACTGAACAGTTTGGAAACTGTTTCAATTATGTTCCACAATTACATTTAATTTGCACGTTTTTTGAATTACTTGGAGATCGCAAACATGTTATTTTAAATAGTCATAGTTCTTTTTCAGCAATAATTTTATTATTTTTACTGAAATCCAGAACTATAAATCACGCTTTGGTTGTGTTTATCCAGATATTTTCGTTCAATTTTCATAGTTTGCATAGTTTGCAGAAGCTATTATATTACTTTTTAGGGCAACTTGTTCAATTGCTTTAATTATTTCTAATAACGATACATCAATCAACTTGTTAGTAATAAGTTTTAAATAGGGATTATTAGCCATTTTCAGAGAGTTACCGCTATTCCTGAATTGTCCTAATTTGTTTCTCGTAAACAGGTGTCAAAAGAAACGTCAAAAGAACACCTTGTATATTTGTACTTGTATAAATAGATAAAAATTATGCTTAGTACTGCCT
>JAODGE020008043.1:0-10913 GCA_027574965.2 Ecitophya simulans
TAGTTGCAGGTATCCATTAATAAATATTAATAAAATACACGCAATGTATAAATTATGTGATTTTAATTATGTGAAAAACATATTAATTTGAAATCAAGAAATTTTTATAGAAAGCATAATTCATACGTATCGTTAGTGACGCCATCTATTAACATTCAGAAAAGTACAGTATTCTCCTCCAACCCCTTGCTACAGTTTTTATCATTAATGATAATTATAAATACCAGTATGTTGATAAGATAAATTAATGTTTGTGTCTAATCTATTGGCAAGGAAGATAATAATTTTATTGTAAAGTCATAAACATCAAGGCAACGCTGATTGTACCGTGATAAAAAATGTTTTTGTTTATATCTCCCTAAATCAGTGCTTCTCAACCACTCTGGCGCGACACTTTTGCGTATATGGAAATTCGAAAAGTGTACGGCCAAATTTTAGTTACCTATAGGGTTGAGTAAGTGTGTCCAGTGGAGCATATTGTTTTATTATTGTGCCTATTCTTCGTCAGTCTATAAATAGAGATTTGAAAATACAAGTTGAAAGTGGATTGAATCGGGCGTAGGAATTTGCCGTTATTAAAAATTCTACAGTTCCCGATCAAATATAACAAGTAATGCTATGCAAACGATCTCCTGCTACCGTCGATGTCCCTTTGCCAGAGACCGACTGGCCTAGTTTCGAAGGAGTTGCGGTGCCAATTTTGGAAATAGAAGACGACCAGGTTTGTAGACAAGAAAATGAAATGATTTTGCATGTGGTTTTGCACATTTGTTTGCATTGCAGGTGTTTAGTTTAAACGCTCGTTATTATGCAGTGACCATTTTAGCTTTTAAAACAGTTTCTCTAGTTTCAGCTTAGTCTCTAATTTTTCTGGCGCCTAGAATAGATAACGCTCGCGTTCGTCGCTGAGCCCTTGAGTCTAGGGTGAGTTTGCTGGCGCCGGACTTGGGTCGAGGGTGCGTTCTGCGCACCTATTTAAGTTTGCATCTTTTAAATAAAGAGAAGCACCTTAACGCACCTAGTTGACTTCAATTACTTAAGCCAATAATTTAAATAGACACGATTTCCCTTTTAAATCTTGAACTGGTTAAGTGTGCCGCATAAAAAAAAATGTTGAGAATCACCGACACAAACAATGAAGTCGAATTAATTTCATTAGCATGACGCAAACGGAACCAAATTCATGATTGTTTATTATTTTTAGCAAGTGGAATTAATCGAGCATCGTTTCGGCGGCTCTTTTTTGCCGAGCGCCGCCGTGTTTATTTATTTATTGACGATTTGGCGAATTCGCCTGCGCGTCGCATTGTTTTTGTTCAGTTTTCAATCGTTTGTTTGCTTGGCGTGATCTATTCGAATGTGTCGATTGTTTCGCTTCGGTCTGATGTCGGGGGATATTTTTATGCATCGGCGATCGTCGCGGATAGAGCGATATAGGAACGGAGGAAAATTATGTATAAACATGGCTGGATAAATGCTCGTTCCCAGAAGTAAACAAAGAACAAGAAAAGCAGTGCGCATTGAACTGACGCAGGCGCGCAACGCAAAGAAGTCGCTCGACCTTCTTTCCAAATTGAGAAAACAACTTTATCTTTAATTCCCCGGCCGCGAGTAGGAAGTGCGCGCGAATGAATGCTATATATAGCGACAAAAAAATGCTCGCCTGAGAATAAAGTTTTATAAAAAAGTTTTATTTTTATTTTTATTACCATGTTCATCATCAAATTACCATTGAATTTTTTAGTGTTTGCATGTTTGTCCACACCATGTAAATGAACTATTCCTAATACGCATTGAAATTATTTATGACGGCACAGTCGTAATTTATTGCGCCCGTTTACGACCGGCACATTTGGAAACATTCGCCCATCGATCACTCTCCTCGACGCGCTGTATGGCGTTTTATAAACAATTCGCAGGCTCGTTTGCGAGATCGGCGTTAATAACGTCGGCGCGTATCTGATCGAACGATTTTCCGCGTTCGCGGGCCATCGTCGCAATCGCATCTGGCTCGATTCGCTCGAAGCGAAATGAAATGAACGCAACGCAACCGACGAACGAGCGATATGCATCGAGGAAGTGTGCGTCTCTGGTAAAAATTGCCAGGCCACGAAGCGAGGAAAACAATCCGGCTACCGCGCGCTCGTTCGTGGTATCGGATAGCGCTGATACACGTGACGATTGCGCGGGCTCCAGACGAACGCGCGTCGCGCGCGCGCGCGCGCGGCTCGTCGAACTGTACCGCGTGTATTCGCTCTGCGAATGCATTGCAAGACGTGGACGGGCGGTATCGCACACACACGCACACAGACACATAAAAAACAAACAATGCGTGCGCATTTAACCAAACCCGAATAAATTCCTTTGTCGGCTCCAATCTCTGTCCGCACGTGTTTATGCGTCAAACGAAGGAAATAGACACGAACGTCAGCAGTGGAACGACGACGCATGCGTCGCTAACGACCGCGCCGAAGTTTCTCGCGGCGGCATGGTCTTTCTTCGGCTTCAATTTCTATTTGCGGCGCGGTGAAAATCGTCGCGCGACGGCGCGCTGGTCTGTTCATGACCGCGCAATTAGGTTGCGACTTGCCGAAGGAAGTCGGAAAAAAGAGAAAATTTGTCGGTGGCAAATGGGCGCAGTCGAGAGAGGCGAGGAGAGAAAACGTTCAATATACGCGCACAAAGGACGCGCGCGCTCAACTCCTGTTAGCTGCGAGCGTTATTCTTGTCACTTGAATTATTATCGATGTAACTCACGCGAGCGGCGCTAAAAAGCGATTACGAATCGACAAAAGAAGTATTTTCGGATAAAATGCGTCGTATAGGCATCATGCGTTTGATACGAATGAAAAAACGTGGTGGTTGCGCGGCGTCAAGACGAACGAGCTCGCATGGGTTTAAATGCGTGCGCTTTCCGCTAGCGTGGCCGTATGAACGCACGCAGGTGCGAGCGCGCGCGCGGCGCGCCCGCGCGTCGCACTGGACAGCATTTACTCCTCCTTCACCAACCTATTCATTCCTAATCTCCACTTAATATTTCATAATATCTCGATAGCAACGTTAAACATCTTTTAGAATCTTTAAAAAAAAACAATCCGGAGAAGAATCTCTGATTCTTTGCCTGCCGAAGAATTTCTTTGTTCCTGCAAGTTCACCGGCCTTCGTTTGCATTTTTGCCTCTCATGTTTTTCGCGTTTCTCGCTTCCAATGAGACATGACGAGACAAACAATGAGTCAGAAGAAGATTTTGTATATTTTTATCGGGCGCACAACGCGCACGCAGTTTATTGCTACGTCGCCACCAATTTATCTATGATTCACGCTCGCAGTAATAGCCGACTTAATCAACAGCTATATAGGACAATTCACGAACCTTTCGAAAGCCTTTCTACTAACGCCATCTATGGATGTTTCACAATAAGACGCGATCATCGCCAACCACGTTCTCGTCGGCACTCTCTTGCATTTTGCATTTGCTGCGTTTTCGACGGGCCACTAATTATTAATCGCGGTCGATGCAGGCGCGCGATTACATTTTCCTTTCGTCTGATCGTAATGAACAGTCTCGAATATTCCGCTTGTGTCATTGTTTCAATTCGGCGGCGGCGCGTTTTAATTTATCGCCGTTGCCGCGCTCGAACACGATAATGTCGTTCGGCGCTAAATTGGATTTCTAATTTATTTCGCCAAGGCGAGCGGGCGGCACCGCGATAAGGACGAGTCCTATCGCGAGACGGTGTGGTAATTAAGCGGAGCGAAATTCGTCGTTGGAAAAAATTTGCGAAACGCCAAATTCGCTTTCCAGTTGCGCGGCGCAGCGTTAATTGTGCATTATTTGTTAAACGCATCGACGCCGACATTGGCGCGACAATTCACGCGATTAATGGGTGACGAGCATGAGCGTTCCGCGGGTCGGGCTTTCTTCGTGGCGTTTACATTCGTAGAATTGTAATTGGCGCTAACGATGAGTTTCCAACGAAAGCAAAGTCTCTGCAGCTGCCATTTTGCGCAAAGACGATGCAGACGTCAGTTGTTGAAACGTAAACGTTTTGCGATTGTTATTTTCGCTAGTTGGTCGTTTAATTTTCTTCTCTTCAATTAGATAGTGTTCCTCGTAGATAACTACAGTTCGAGATGAACGACTCGATTTTGAAAACTGTGTCAAGGGGAAGGAGGAGAAATAGATGGGTTTGCTAATGCAATGCAATTGTTGCCTATGCTTTCTATAAAAATTCCTTAATTTCAAATGAATTTTTTCTACTAATTAGAATCTGATAATGCAGAAAGCATGTATTTTATTGATGGACACTTACATGTCTCTTAATTTTTCTGGAATGCTTTGTTTCTAATTTGACTTAATCCTATCTTATTGTTAGTCCACGTGAGCAACGTACATTGACAGTTTTTGACAGAGTTTTGCTCGGCGAGTCGTGCATCTCGTGTGATAAGATCTTCGGTGTTACTGGTACCTACGATAAAAGCGTCACGTTCTTGCGGCGTGCAAATGTTTCACGTGAAAATATTAATCGCGCGCACTGAATGCGCAATTTATTGACATTTGGACGCGGTGCAGCAGGATTCGGCTTCGTGACTTTTCGACGGCTTGCACTAGCAATCGAAATTTCACCGTCGAGACAACCGCGTGCGAAACGAATTTCACACAGCGATCTGTTAAGTTAAAGTTTAACGACTGTCGCGAAATAATAATTTATGCATCGCTCTATGCTCGATTGTCAGTCGAACGGTAGCAATAATGTTAACGAACCTTAATTGATTCAATTTTTAGGTTATTAAAATTACATATTGTTCATACATCTTAACATGTTGTCTGTGGTCCGTGTGTTGGACTCGTCGACGAATTTCGTTCAACATTTGCAGAAAGTACGTTTTTTTCTATGCAACCGACAATAAGCAAGAATAAAGATCGGATTTTATAAATAAATCATTAATATTTAATTCCAAATATTCAGTTGCAAATGACTTCATTGATTGATTAAAATCTGTTATTCAACTCCTATTTTTGTCCACTAGAAAAACGATGCCAATTTGTACACAGCCATAGGAAACTAGAGAACACTGACCTTGACAATAATCTTAATTTAATCCATACAGGTTCTGTATGTTTTGATTCGTATACGAATCTGAAACCGTAGATGAGGCCAACTTCCTATCATCCGAACTTCACAATCCAATTGATTATTTAATCGCTTAATGTTCCAATTTGTGTATGTGTGTGTGTGAAAATGTTAATAAACCTTTTATATCTATTTTTATGCGCATGCATTAACCGTGCGATTTTTTTAAAGTAATAATACTCTCATTATAGTTCGAAACATTTGCAAAGGTCGATTGCGTAATTGATATGTCGAGTAGGGGGTGTTGTATCCAAGACGGCGTCATTAAATTCCTATTTTTAACGCGACAGCAGAACAACCGGTTGATCGAACTTGCGCCATGTGCTTTAAAACTTTTCTAGAACTGGGGCATTAGGACAACGTCCATGAATTAAGCGACCGGTAAAATTTGCACAATTTCTACGATTTCGCATTAACTGCAAAGTCGCGTCGGCCCATTTGATTGTGCTGTATGTTGATGCCCCACTGCAGTTGAATTTTATTGCGCGATATTTATAAGCGCGCATCTGCAATTAGGTAGACGTTTCGCATAAATCGTTAGATTTCGCAATGGACAAGAGCCAGCCGAAAATGCGTGCGCGACCTTGATAACTAACCCCGCGTTCAACGCTGTCCACGCAAACAATTTGCGGCGTCGATGCGGCTCCTTGGGGACTATCCCAAGCTAGGTCGCAAACAATGTTCATGTTCCGGTGAGACGCCGGCCGCGCACTTGGACGCTTCTCGGAATCAGTGGCGCCTCGAAGCTTATTGAACGGCACGCCGAGTTCGCGAGCGCGATAATAAACAACGCCTCTAGCGTCGACGCGCAGGCGCGCGTTTTGGGAGTGCAGATCGCGCAAATAGCGGCAAGCGCCGATCGACGATTACAGCTCGCGAACGAGCGTTTTAACGATTTCTGGCAGACGGACGCGCGCGCAAACACGAACGCGGCGTGCAACCATGAAAACGAGATTCGCGAGGCGAAACGATAAACAAACACGACACTCGCGTGTCCGGCGCGCGATTGCGAACAACCCGCACGAAACGAATTTTCCTCAATGTGCTCGTCTTGCATCCGATCGATCGCAGGTCCGTTGCGACAGGCATCTTCGGAGCAGCGATGTTTGGCGTTGTGCGACAACGAGAACGAAAGTTTGAATGTCAAGGTTGTTGTGTAATCGCGTCGAGTTTTTCTGCGCTCGCCGCCGAAATTCGGCGGACCCAGAGAGCAGCGCGGAACGAGTTTGATGAGGTGAGCGTTGCTGGCATTAATAATGAGTCGTGCCTAATTTGATTGCAGAAGAGAGCAGCGAACTCGTTTGGCAATTATGTCGAGTATTACACATCGTGCAGGCAATTAAGTCAGGCGCACACATTTTTTCGTCTGCGGCTTCAAGAAGCATTGCGCAATGTTATTCGAGTATTTTCATACGAAAACGATTTAGTAAAAAAAAGCCGACTCATTGTCCACGTTTCCGCAATCGTAACGGGCGTAATTAATTCGTCGCATAGTAATCGTTCAGTCGCAATGGTAACAATTAATACCCATTTAAGCGCATTAGCATATTGTTAAGTCATTCGCAATTAATAACAATAAATTATCCAACAACAGTTACACCTGTTAAACCATACAGTGCGTTCCTTCGAAGTGAACCACCTTCTTATCCTATCAATCTGTCGGAGTTGGCGGCGAGGAAAAAATTATGCAACGTTCGGTATGTTTGTTTTTTTCTTCTTCTGGAAATGCGCCGTGCACTTTGATCACAACTTGCAACTTCGAATCTATCGCCGATCTCATGGATATTGCATTAGTTTTTATTTCCATTTTGATTGAGAAGTTTATGACGCTCGCTTGTGTTTACGAGCGGCGCCGACGCGGAAAAATGCAGCGTAATGCTGCGCGCATTCGATACGCATAAATCGCCGGATTGCGAAGCGCCAACGACGCTCGACCGCCGTGATTGGTAATTAGTCGCGTGAGATCGCACGATGACGCGCGGCGCCGGCGGCGTTTTAAGAGTTCGCATCAATAATCGCGCCGTCGCCGAATCTAAACCGTCGTCCCACTTTCGACTCGGAAACATTTCAAGGCTGGCGAGCGCGCGACCGAGAAAACCGAATATTTGTCTATGCGTAAAAGTCGCAGTCGCGGCGTGGCTGCGCGTGGATGACCATTGTCTGCTTTACGCTTGCAGATCTACCTGCACTGCAACAAGGGCAAGGACGAAGTGAGCCAGCTCGTGGCGGCGAAGACGTCGGGCGCCACGCCGCTCGTCATCGCCTGCAGGAACGGCCACTACGAGGTGGCCGAGTATCTCATCGAGAATTGCAACGCGGATATCGAACAGCCGGGATCGGGTGCGACAGCGTCGTCTGGCTGCCGATTCGCCGTCGTGGTCTCTAATCGCGCGCGATCGTGTTGCAGTGATGTTCGACGGCGAAACGATAGAAGGCGCGCCGCCGCTGTGGTGCGCCGCCGCCGCCGGGTATCTCGAGATCGTCCAGCTGCTGATCTACAACGGTGCCAAAGTGAACAGCACGACGCGCACGAACTCCACCCCCCTGCGAGCGGCGTGCTTCGACGGCCACATCGACATCGTCAAGTTCCTCATCGCCCACGGAGCCGGTACGATCCGCGCGCGAGCGTCGCGACGCGCACGCGCGACTAATCGTCCCGACGCCGTCCGTTTTCAGACATCGAAGTGGCGAACCGCCACGGCCACACGTGCCTGATGATCGCGTGCTACAAGGGCCACATCCGAATCGCGAAGTACCTCCTCAAGCTGAAAGCCAGCGTGAACCGGAAGAGCGTCAAGGGCAACACGGCGCTGCACGACTGCGCCGAATCGGGCAGCCTGGAGGTGCTCAAGCTGCTCATCGAGCACGGCGGCACGATGGACGTCGACTCCTACGGTAAGACGTCGCGCGCGCCGCGTGCGAGCCGGTGTTTTCTTTCTTTCTTCCAGGCATGACGCCGTTGTTGGCGGCTGCAGTGACCGGCCATAATCACATAGTAGAGTATTTAATCAAATTGCCGCACCTGGTGTCGCGCAAGGAGCGCATCGACGCGCTCGAGCTGCTCGGCGCGACGTACGTGGACAAAAAACGTGATATGATAGGCGCCCTAATGTATTGGAAGCGGGCCATGGAGGACAGGTGAGTGCGGCCTGGTCCCCTCCTCGTTTCTGCCGGCATTCATCAGCGGCCATGTTTCAGATATCACGGCGATCCGCCGATACTGAAGCAGCGCACGCAAAAAGTCGCCGCGTACGACTTCGCCGTGGAGATCACCGATCCCGAGGGGCTCGACGATCTGATGGCCGATCCGGACGAGATGCGCATGCAGGCGCTGGTGATGCGCGAACGCATCCTGGGACCGGCGCACCCCGACACCAGCTACTACATCCGGTACCGGGGCGCGGTCTACGCGGACGCCGGCAAGTTCAACCGCTGCATCGAGCTGTGGAACTACGCGCTGGACATGCAGCAGTCCATGCTGGAACCGCTCAATCCGATGACGCAGAGCAGCCTGTTCAGCTTCACCGAGCTGTTCTCGTTCATGATGGGCGAGGAGGGCAAGCCGACGACGCGCGGCCGCGTCGTCCCGCCGGTGGAGTTCAAGGAGCTGCTGCGCGTCTTCACGAAGGCCGTCAAGGAGGTGGAGCTGGGCAATCTCATGCTGGAGCGCATGCCGAACGCCGACCGGGACGTGACGTACCTCAATCGCGTGCTGGTGATCACGCTGCACCTGGCGTGCCTGCTCACGCGCCTGCTCGACCAGCATGCCGAGGACGAGCGCGTCTCGGACGACGTCCATCGGGCGATCTACAGCCTCGTCCGGCTGCGCATACGCAGCAAGCTGGGCCGGACGGCGCTGCACCTCGCCTGCTGTCGCGAGGCGGCGCTCGTCGGCCGGTATCCGGCGTGCCAGTTCCCGTCGTCGCATCTCGCCGAGGTGCTGCTGCGCGTCGGCGCCGATCCGAACGCGCGCGACGAGGAGGGCAACACGCCGCTGCACCTCGCCGCCATGGCGCGCCCGTGTCCGACGCGCCTGCCCGCCATCCTGCTCGAGCACGGCGCGCACCTCGACCTCGTCAACGGCGCCGGCGACACCTTCGCGAGCCTGCTGGACATCGGCCAGCGCGTGCACGAGCTCGTCAACACCGCCAGGCACACGCGCCTCAGCTGCGCGGCGGCGCGCGTCATCAAGCAGTTCAAGATTCCGTACAAGGGCGTCGTGACGCGCGCGCTCGAGCAGTACATCCAGAATCACTAATCCACCCCGTCGCAGGCTCAGAGAACAATGAACGAACGATACTTCCACTCACTCTACGACGACTACTATGATATACATAAATATATTGCATATATTTACCTAGCTAGTTGCGATACGAAATTACACTTACAACCAGTCGAAACGAATCAACTCATACCACTGAGCAGTGCAAATTTACTACAAATTTTATAAGCGTCGAGTCCATAAGCGATAGACTAAACGATAATAACGAGTCGACGGAGGGAACGTTGAAGATTAATCTAGGCAAATTTTAAGCGAAGCGATTGACGACGTTAATTAAACTTAAGTCCTAAACTAAATGTGCAACACTGAAGCGACGCTTCTAGTTTATACTCGTAACGAAATTACACTTAAAACAAGTAAAAGTAACAATAATTAGGCAATTTTAGTGGTACATCACGAGATGTGGTGCAGCGCGTAGAAATTCCAGCGTAGTCGACGTCGTGAAATGACATTTATGACCAGAACATTGGTGAAAATTCAACTTCGATGCTTACCGGAAACGTTATTAGTGAATTCTATTGATATAGATTTGATTAGCCAATTGATATTTTTGCTATTTGTCGAGGAACTCATCGCGATGAGACGGAAACACCATTAGTTGAAACATTACGTGAATTATCGCGCTTGATTGATTCAGAGATTTATCTAGTTATTTCGATTTATGATTAGTGGTTTAAATTAATTGCCGGAATTGGAGATGCGAGTATCGAACTGGAGCAAATGCATATTGATGCCGATATCAATAACGACTGATGTGAATATTATACTTACTTAGCCCACTCTCTCTCTCTCTCTCTCTATCTCTCTTTTTCTCTCAGTAGACGCGCGCGTGCCGAAGAAATCATTTTTTTATTACAAAAGACAAACGACTCTTCGTCCCAGCGTTTCAGTTGGATGTGGGCGCGAGGCAAACGCTTGACAGAAGAAACTTGTGATTTACGTGTATGATAATGTAATTAATGCAAAGATTGGTAGGATAGAAGGCGGACGAAGCGAAAAGAAGCACAATTATTCATAGAAATGCCAGAGTACGGAGAGTACCTTCTATACTTAACTCAACAATGAATGTTATCGTCCCATGAGTAGGCTCATTTCATGCTAATTTATTGGCGAAACGAAGGATACTTGTTTTATCTTCAGTTGTGTCGAACGGAATCATTTAACATCTTGCATTAATTTACGATGACATTGCAGTTAGAATTATCATCATAAGCGTATGTTCAAGTTGCAGATTTGTGTGATTTGTCGTTTACGCATGCCGCGCGCGATTCGCGCGAGCATGTAAGTGATTTACTTTTCGGCTTTTGAGTTTGTTCAAGAGTGCTAGAGACGCCCTAGCTATATCTAAGTATATTCTAAGTAATACTTCTCGATTAGGTCACATTCTATATGTAAGTAAGGCATTGTATATTTGAAAATATGAATTTTGTTATGTATTATATGAGAATATGAAAGAAGAATAAAGCGTATAAATTATTACCCACCGGTTTTCACTG
>JAODGE020008067.1:0-18012 GCA_027574965.2 Ecitophya simulans
CGCTGCGCCGCGCATTAATAACAATTTGAAGAAAATTGAGCTGTCGGCGCTAGCAACAGGTGGCGAAAAGCGCGGACGGCGCAATCCCGCTGCGGTTTTAATTAAAATCCGCGTCGATCGGCGCCAGCTTTTCGGCCGGGGTGCGCGTACATCGATGCGATCTGGGGCCTATAATTTATGTGCGGGTCGCGCCGCACCCTTCGCCGCCACGATAACCCCGACGCCTTCGAGCGCCCGCGGCCCGAAGACGGCGCGCCGAGGAGGAATGTCGATTCGCGTCGATGCGTTGTTTATTTTTCCACTTCGTCAATGGGCTCTCGTGTACCTGCGCTCGAGACGCGAATGAACGACCGAGTGTGGCTTAAGTTGCTTCCGCGCGCGGATTAGCTCGGATTACGCGCGAGGGTGGTTTTACCTGACGCGCTCGAAAAGCGTGCGCCATTTTGCGCCCCGCGCAGAAACTTGACTCGGCGCGAAAACGCGCTTGCGCAAGTATTATTATATACACGCGTAAACTTGACGACGACAGGCCAACAATATGACTGATTGCAATTGGACGTTCGAGTGCGCGCGCCGAACGTTAACCCGCCGGCGGGCGCGGCACGCAAACTGGTTGCGCGCTCGCGCCGCGTCGAGGGTTAACGGCGCGCACAATTAGAAATTAATCCATTACATCCAGCGCGGCGCGTAAATCATCGACGATAAATAACACAATCCGCGCGCACGATTTATCGCCGCGCGCGCGCGCACCGTAACGACTTAATTTCGCGTGCGCCGCGCGCCGACCGCCAGAGGGCGTCGCGCTGACGTTCGCTCGTTGGTTCGTTGCAGGTTGGCGTGTTGCATACTCTCGCTGAACGCCGACGTGATTTGCGCGCGCGTGCCCGGCCTCACGGGCGCGCAGCGCGAGATGTGCCGCAGCGATCCGGACGCGATGGTCGCCGTCGGCGACGGGGTGCGCATGGCGCGCCAGGAGTGTCGCTACCAGTTTCGCCACCAGCGCTGGAACTGCACCGCCATCGGTCATCCGGAGTCGTTCGGCCACGTCGTCGTCGTAGGTGAGCTGGGGCGATAAAAACGAACGGCGCAATAAAATTAATTAGAAACGTGCCGCGCGCCGAACGGACGATCGGACGGCAATTATCGGAGCGCGAAACGTCGTTGTAGGTGTTGACGTACTGCGCGACGCGACGCGGTTCGGGTGACCCAAGGGGCGTGGGATTCCTTGCGAGATGGTCGCCGATAACGCGCCCGTCGCCGATGCGGCTCGCATCCGTCTTGCTCAAATGCGCGCGCGCGCCTTTCTCGGAGCTTGTTAGTCTAATGATCGCGCGGCGCGCTTGCGCATGCGCGGCACGCGCGCCGCTTGTTTATAACCAGAGATAGCGTTTCGCGGATGCAGTGCGTCGGCGGCGCTCTGGTCGAATTAGTCGAAAATATCGAATAACGAGCAGCGCGCCGGTGCCATCCCCTCTCAGCGCGCGCGCGATTTCGCACGACCTTTCGCACGATTTAATTCGCGTCACGTAGCGACGTGGGCATGACCAGTCGCGAGCGCACAAAATGGCTAACCTCAAAGCCGACGCGCGGCGCAGATAACGAGACGCGTTTCGCAATGGGCATCGAGAATGCGACGGCGGCGCGACTGCCGCTTTTTGCGCGCCGGGCGCTCGCGCGTAATGAGCGCTCGTAAATAGTCGCGCGCGCGCGCCCGTTCGACAGGAGGCCCATTACGCGGCATTTATATAATAAATAATAAATCTCGGCGTCTCGTCCAGTCGTCGTCGTCGCCGTCGCCGGGACGAGATAACGCTGATCACCTTCTCTCGGCCAGCGCGGGATGGAATCGCAACGCGGCATGAAATTACAACCGACTCGCCGTCGAGAGAGCTATAAAAACGAATGTTTTCATTCCGGCGCGCTCGCGTCGCCGATTTTCAGCGCGAACGTTGCCGACGAGGAATGTTAATGATTAATTTGGTCGACGGTCGTCGGCGCGCGTCTTCGGCGACGAAAAGAACGTTTATGAATATGGTAATGCGGCGCGTCTCTCTCTAATAAATATTCAAATCTAGCGATATTATTTGGAAGCCGGCTGCGATTGGCGATTTTATGGATCGTCCATTACGCGCGTAACGACCGGGGCGTGGGCGCGCGCGCAGCCGGACCGGACCGGGCACCGGCGCTAAGTAGACAAGGATTAATCGAGTGCGCGCGCGCGCGGCATTCGAAAACGAGAAAAAGCGCGCGAGCGCACGCGCATCCGAGGCTAATTAAGTTGTCGCGATCGTGCAGAAATTGCGCTCGCGCGCCCCGCGGATTACCCGGCCGCTCCGACCTCGCCTCGGCGCAATAAACAATCGAATTACGCCGTATTTGCATGCCCGAAGTCGCGCGCACGCGTCGGCGGATCAAAGGAGACGCGCGCGCGTTGGCGCACAATGGCGGCCGGCGGCGAGGGGGCGGGCGAAGGGCGAAGAAGGTGTCGCGCGCGTGACTCACTCGCGCCGTCGGCTTTGCAGGCTCGCGGGAGGCGGCGTTCACGTACGCGATCAACAGCGCCGGCGTGACGTACGCCATCACGGCGGCGTGCGCGCGCGGCAACGTCTCGGCGTGCGGCTGCGCGTCGTCGTCGGCGGCGCAGCGGCGTCGCGAGCCGGCGCCGCCGGCCGGCTGGAAGTGGTCGGGGTGCAGCGTCGACGTCGCCTTCGGCGTGCGCCTGGCGCGCAAGTTCCTCGACGCGCGCGAGCTCGAGGGCGACGAGCGCTCGTTGATGAACCTGCACAACAACAAAGCGGGCCGACGCGCCGTCAAGTTGGGGCTCGTCACCGAGTGCAAGTGTCACGGCGTCTCCGGCAGCTGCGCGATGAAGACGTGCTGGCGCTCGCTGCCGCCCTTCCGCCACATCGGCGACGGCCTCATGAAGAAGTACTATCGGGCGCGCTCGGTCGCTACGACGCAGCGCGCCGCCGGCAGGACGCAGCTCGTGCTGAAGAAGGGGCGCGCCGCGACGAAGAAGCGCCCCAAGCAGACCGACCTCGTCTTTCTGCAGTCGTCGCCGAACTATTGCGAGAAGGACCTCGCCTCGGGGTCGCTGGGCACGCACGGGCGCGCGTGCAACCGGACGTCGCCAGGTAAACGGCGATGGTTGGATGACTGAACGCAAATCGAGACTCATCGGTCGACTGTTTCAGGGCACGACGGCTGCAATCTCATGTGCTGCGGCCGCGGCTACAACACGCACCAGTTCGGCAGGCAGTGGCAGTGCAACTGCAAGTTCCATTGGTGCTGCCAGGTGCAGTGCGACACGTGCAGCGAGCGCGTCGAGGAGTACACGTGCAAATAGCTGCGCCCTGCTCGCGCGGACGAAATACTCACTGCAGCGTCGAGTTGCCGCACTAATCGATTAATTACATTGATGTTATTGCCAAACATAAATCTAAACAACGTCAATGGGCGCTTTTTGCCCGTTGATGCGGCTGTTCGATCGATTTATTGCGTAAATGAACTGACAATAAATCGCACGTAGTTAAATCGCTAGTCGGCGTCCATCGGTTGGGCGGGCAGTTTCGCGGCCGCCAAGAACGGATTGTCGATGTCGACGGCGCCGGGCGCGCCGCCATCTTCGACTTTCGCCGCCTCCTGCGCCTCGTCGTCGTCGTCGTCCATGTCCTCCGACTCCTGGCTGGCGTCCTTCTCCCGCTCGCTGTCGGTGACGACGCGCTTCTTCGCCGGGCCGCGCTCGCCCACTTTGTACTCCAGCTCCTCGATGTCGAACACCTGGTCCGTCGGCATCAGCGCCGACAAGTACGGCGGGAACGTGGGTTTGCACGCTATTACTACAGTACATGTAATGTATGCGTGGTTCGCGCTCCCGCTAGTGCTTACGCAGATAAATGTGCTCGTCGTTCTCGAACAGATTGTGCGTCGGATTCGTCTTCGTCATGAACTTGGTGAGCGCCTTCTCCACGTCGCGCTTTTGCGCGGCGAATTTCTCGCGGATCGCCTCGTAGTCGATCACGGGCTGTTTGTGAGTCTGGAATGCGGAGAGCGATTGAACGTGAACGTGATGTCCACGGATGGAGTTGGAGGCGATGATGATACTTTACTGGTGTTCGAATGTACGCATGAGGGTCGGGAAACTGTGGCAAGTGCGGTGGGATGTGCGCGGGCAGTTGCTGCTTCACTCCAGCCTGCAACATGTTGGACCCTTTGCTGGGCACGTGTGGTTGCAGGTTTGGGAGGACAATGTGCTTGATTTTCTTCGCATACTCATTCAATTTGGAAAAATCGATGCCTGCAACAATCCCACATAAAACTTCACTTTGTTCGACTGTGCATATGTAAGTATCCTACCCATTCCTACAAAAGCCAATATTACATCGGCAATCAGAGGTTCCGTCCGACCTGATAGCTCGTAGTAATTCTTAGCCATAAAACCCATTTCCACCAGAACTGTATCAACAACACTGCGTGAATGCGTGAGAACAATTGGTCGTGGCGCGATCGTCCGCGTTTTAGGCGTACTTACAGGCTTGTACCATTTCGTTCAGAGTCTCCAACACTTCGCCTTCCGCCGTTTCTATGCCCGACTCCACCAAGACGCTCGATACTGCCGCCAACATTAGGCGGCGGTACGGATTGGGTTCGCTTGCCATTCTCTTCACTTAATTTACTTAAAACCTAGCCACCGTTTTTTGCCATTTGTTGCACGTAAACAAAGCGCAAGTTTTGCGCAACTCTCCAAACCACAACATAACCTCTTAAGAACTCCGAGAGCTGCGAACTCAAATCCGAACGTTGGATAAGACAGAATAAGCACGAAAAGAGAAAGAATTAGTTGATGGCGCTCGTGTCGGCGCAGAATTTAACGCGGATTCGAATGGCACTAAACAATTGTCATCGTCAATGTGTTCCGAGAAAGTCGCGTGCCAAATTCCGTTAAATATTTAACAAGGAGAGCAGAAAGCCGAGAAACGCAAGCGAGTGTCGGAATCACGGCAACGACGCGCAGCCAATTTGAGTCAGATATAAAACTCGTACTAAATTTATTATCGCAGTGCATCAATTTGAATAGTTTACACATTGTCTAGTATTTACAATTACGCACACAATGCAACAGCGTAGGAATGTCGAAAATATATCGGTATATCGATATTTTATTTTAGTTTGGACATTTTATATTTCGATATATCGATATAACGATATTAAATTTGGACTATCGAAACGGTATAAAAATCGATATTCTAAACATACTGGAACACAAAGAACCTATTCTTGACAATTTCAAATTCTATCTAAAAGCGAGCACGATATATCGATATTTTTCTTTAATTATTTATATATGGACTCAATATATCGATATAGTTTTGCATTTCCGCCATCCCTACAACAGCGCCCCCTAGTATGAAATTGAATGCGCGGACGACGCGAATCATCTCGGGTGTTAATCGCAGCGATCGGAACGCACCAAACGGCTAGTGGCGAACAACGCGACGAGTAAAAGCGTCGGAATACGCGAGGCAGCAATAGTGGCGCAGGTCGACTTATAGATCAACGGCTGGAAGAGCGCCATGTCCGCCGGGCTGGTCGTCCAGCCGATGACGGCGTCGTCCCGATTCTGCGTCTTCAGCCAGGCGAGCAGCGGCTGGAAGTAATCCAAAAGCGGATCGGCGCTGAGTCGGTCGTGCTTGCCCCTGGTGAGAACCCTAAGAACGTCGCGCCAGTCGCGCGAACGACCAAGGCTCAGAGCCGCGCTGAAACAGCGAGCAGTCGAAGCGAATTTATCGGCGGCGACGGGGAAACAATCGACGATCGACGCGCATGCGCGTACCTGAGCAATCTGCCCGCCTCGCGCGACCGGTAGATGTCGCAAGCGTGCAGTGGACCGGCGTGCGCAGCCGCGGAGCACAGCGCCGCCTGCACCTGGAACTCGAGCAGCAGGCCGACGTAGTATTTCGTGTAGGGCACGTCGGAGATGATGTGCTTCTTGGACGCGGCGTCCAGCTGCTGCTCGGTGCGCGGGCGCGGCGGAATCACGCCCTGATAACGCAGCCGCAGGTCCCACCAGGCCGAGTTCATCGTTCGCACGCCGTCGCGGTACACGTGGAACCGCCACCGGTCGACCAGCAGTGCGTACGGGGCGTAGGCGATTTTCCTCAGCGCCATCGTCATCAAGAAGTTCATGTCGACTTCGTGCGCGTCGGAGTTGTTGCGGTAGAGGCCGATCTTGAGGAAGTGGCCGGGGTTGAACACGGAGAGGTCGATGGCGTTGGCGATCGCTTCGTGGAAACCTGCGGTGCGAAACAATTGCATAAGCGCCGCGCGCGTTTGAGGTTAGGTGCGAAGGCCGACGCGAGGTACAGTATAAAAGCGAGCGCGATATATCGATACATTTTGCACATCCAACCTGGATTCGCACCGTCGCGATACAAGAACGGCTGCTCGCCGTACTGCATGTAGTACTGCACGTGCGCCATTTCGTGGTGCGCGCCGACGAAGTTCTCCATGTCGACCTCCGTGCACTGCTTGATCCTGCAACGACAACGCGTCACAGACATCGCCCGTTAGCTCGCCCTCCCCCCCGACGAAGGCACCTGTAATCCATCCTGTTGCAAAAGTCCCACGCGCTCGCCGTGCACTGCACCTTCCTATCCGTCGGCTTGTCGAGCAGCGAATGCCGCCAGAACTCCGGCGGCATTGCCTTCATGCCCAGCGACGTGAAGAACTCCTCGGCCGCGTGAAACATGCGCGACGGCGTGAAGCCGCGCCGCCGCATCTCGTCGCTGACGTCGAGCTGCGCGACTTGGGGATAGGGCGCGAGGAGGTCGCCGAGCTGCGCCCAGTCCTGGCCCCAGACGTTGCCGAGCAGGTGGACGGGAATGGGCCCGCCGGGACGCACGCGGTCCGCGCCGTACTTGGCCGTCAGCTTGCGTCGCGCGTACGCGAACAGCTCCTTGTAGAGCGGCTGCAGCCGCTGCCAGGTGGCGGCCAGCTCGTGCTCGAAGGCGTCGTCCTCGTACTGGTAGCGCATTTGTTCGCCGGCATCCAGGAAGCCTGCAAGGAGAGGGGTCGGACACGGTCGCGATCGCGCATCGCCCGTTAATGTTACCGTTCAGCCGCGCAGCCTGATTCGCCAGCTGGACGTATCGCATGAACTTGTTCTTCATCGGTGGGCCGGTCTTGTCGTGCCACTCGGTCCACGCGTGCGCCAGCTCGTCCGGGTTCGGCGACGTCGCCATGAGGCGCGCGACGTCCGGGTCGAGCACCAGGTCGCAGAAGCGGCCGTCGCCGCTCGCCAGCGGGCAGATGCGCACGCCGCCGTAGATCTCCTTCATTTCCGCGATCAGGTGATGGATCTGAAGCGGAACGGGCGCTGCGATCTGCCGTCTGCCGCCTGCGATATCGCGCTCACCTCGTTGTACTTGTCGTCGGGCAGACTGGCCCGTCCGCTCGTCGCCAGCAGGCGCAGTTGGCGTCGCGCCGTCGCGTCCGGAACCTGCGTCCAGTCGAACGCCGCCGCCCGCTTCCACGACAGCTTGTCGAACTTGGCTTTGAGCGTTTGCTCGTCGATCATGCGCCGCTTGTTGGCGTCCGTCATGTTGGTCGCGTACTGCCACCGAGCGCTGCTCACCCGGAAGCACATGTTGGACGCGTCCGCGTCGTACTCGCGCAGGAACTGCAACGCTTCGGACAGGTTCCGGTTGGTGCCCTGCGCTTGCGGCGGGCGAATGAGAACGACGATCGCGTCGGGCATCGACGATTGCTGCTTACCCGCACGATTCTCGCGTCCGACGACGGCGCCGCATCTCGCGCGACGCTCAAGAGCATCGCCAGGAAAGGCAGGAAGGCGAGTGCGGTCATTCTTCGTCTTCGACGACTCGTCGCGACGCGCCAGCAAATGGGACTGACGGCGGTCGGCGACACGCGGCGACATTAACTTTGGATTAAGGTGTGCTTCGGAGGATGGCGTGACAAATTGCCATGCAGAGATGCAACAGCTTGAGCGTGACAAAGTCGCACGTGCGCGCGCGGAGTAACGGCGAAGGCGTTCTGGTCGGTGCGCGCCTGATGCGCCGAAGATTCGCGTTCATATTTTTGAACTCGCTCCCCCCACAAGGGGAAGCAATTTCGCAACAGTCCCATTGTTACAATTCATTCGTCGCATTTGCTGTGCGTCTCTCCCTCTCTCAAAGCCGACGCACATTTCCAGCTTTGCCGCACTTGCCGCCTTGGTTTGGCATCTTTGGCATTCACTTGCAATCCGGTCGCCTTTAACGGTATTTCAAAAGAATGGAACAATTTTGTAAATCGCTCCCGAAGCTCGTAAGTAGACTCAAGTACACTGTAGGTTAACATGAATCTAGGCAGTGATTTCAGGAGATGCACGCGCATTTAAACGGTTCCTTGAGTCAAGCCACGCTCATTTCGCTTGGTTGTCTGGAATCGAGTGTGAAGCAATACCAGAAACTTGGGGACATGTTCGATAAGACAAATCGAAGTTTGGATGAATGCTTTCAATTGTTCGATGTTGCCCACAAGGCCACCAACCACGTTGATGCTGTCTACAAAGCTACGCAGTGCGTAATTAAAGAGTTTGCTGACAATGGTGTGATTTACCTGGAATTGCGCACCACGCCTAGGAAGGAGGAGACGATGAGTTTTAAGGAATACATAGGGGCCGTTATAAAGGGCGTAGAGGACGTTAGTGACAAGCTACCCATAATGGTTAGGCTGATTTTGTGTTTGAACAGAAGCTTCGCTGCTGCTCTGAGTACTGAAGTGATGAGTCATATAATTGAAATGCATCAATTGCATCCGGGAACGATTGTGGGTGTGGATTTGTGTGGAAACCCGAAGGTGGGCCATTTTCCCCGAGAGGAGTTTGAAAGGGCAAGAGCCCATGGCTTGAAAGTCACGCTGCACTGTGGTGAAGTGAAGGCTGATGCAGAAGAGGAGGCAATGTTGGAATTCATGCCTGCGAGGCTGGGCCATGGCACTTTCTTGCATCCTGCCAAAGGCAAGAATGCCCAGTGCTTCAACACCGACATACTGAAAAAAATGCCCTTGGAAATTTGCCTGAGTTCCAATGTCATTTGCGGGACCGTCGACTCTCTCCAGAATCACCACATCAAGCAGTGGCTGGAGAACGAACTGCCCTTTTGCCTTTGTGTAAGTTGAGTGCGCTGAGCGACGTGCCGATAATTTCCTACATTTTGTCTCAGACCGACGACAAAGGCGTCTTCCTGACCGATCTGTCGGCCGAATACTATCTGGCGCACCGAACCTGCGACCTCTCCGCGCAGCAGCTGTACGAACTGAGTTTGCGCAGCGTCGACTACGTTTTCGCGGACGACCAAGTCAAAGAGCGCCTGCGAGAGAGACTCGCGGAATGGAGGGCGAGTCAAACATTTTTCTAAACAAATAATGGCTTTATTTACAAATACAAAAGGTAATACACGATAGAACATAATGCTGGTCGATTCATAAATACTTACGCGCTAATGGTAATTGGAAAACAACGAACGCAGCAAAACGCACAAGTTTCGAACTGGCTTCGACTGGTTTAGTCTATAACTTTGTTATGTTTCCTGGGGTGGTCCGTTCGCTATGCGACTATAAACTATGACATCGACGTAGGGGATGCGCTCGTTTCGGTGGTTCGGTGAGTGAAGTAAGAAGTGCGATTAGCTTTGGCATTGGCATTCGATCCTGATTGCTTCTATCGTAACAAGTTTTAGTTTTCGATAAAATTTCATAATGTCCCAGACACTTAACAGCAAGTAAATAGACTTTCTCTCTGGCTCCGATCTGGTCGGCCCATGACTAGTATTGCTTCTTGCGAGCTGCGTCGCGCCGGAATGGTTACGAGCCCTGTTGGTGCCGCTTGCGCTTGAAGACGAGCGCGAAGATGCTGCGCAGCCGCCACCATTTGCTGTGCCGACGCGGCTTGCGCTCGCCGTGCGGCGGCGCCGTCTTCGCGCGCTCCTTGGCGCGGATCTCGCGCACCAGCGTGTGGAACGCGTCGTCGACGTAGGTGCGCAGCGCGGCGGACGTCTCGTAGAAGGGGCAGCCGAACTGGCGCGCGAGCGCGCGGCCCTCGTCGGCGCTCACCTTGCGCTGCATCTCCAGATCGAACTTGTTGCCGACGAGCACGAGCGGCGTGTCTTCGGCGGCGCGCACCTTCTGGATGAGCTTGCGATACTCGAGCGCCTCCTGGAAGCTGTGCCTGTCCGTCACGCTGTAGCAGATGAGGAAGCCCTCGCCGCAGCGCATGTATTGGTCTCGCATGGCAGTGAATTCCACCTGTCCAGCGGTGTCGAGGATGTCGAGGAGCGCGGGCTCGCCGTCGATGACCGCCTGCTGCTGGTAGGAGTCTTCTGCAAAGCGGAAGGCGTGAGTGAGGCGTGAGTGAGGCGTGAGCGCGGCGCGGCCAACTGGCAGGCAGCTGGTTACCGATCGTCGGGTCGTGGTAGTCGAGGAAGCTGTGGCTGACGAACTGCAGCGTGACCGCCGACTTGCCCACGCCGCCGTCGCCGAGCACGACGATCTTGTAGACGCGCACGCCGCCGCGCGTCGTCGTCTGCGCGCCCGCCGGCCCCGCCGAGGAGCGGTCGGCGTCGATGTCCGAGTCCTTGCCCGACCTGCTCGAGCCCTGGCGGCACAGCTTGCTCCGCTTGCGGCTGCCGCTGGCGCACGCCTCGCCGGCCATGCTGGCGCGGGCGGTGGCGGGCCGGGGGTGGCTCCGCGTTCCGCTTCACTTCAGCGTCGTCGCCATCCTGCGCCGCCTGCGCCGCGATCGGCCGTCGATAGTTGCGCGGCGCGGTCAGGTTAGGAGGGTTAGGACCAGGGCCGTAGTTGCGCATTGGGGCAAATTTCGATTGACCAAAAACGTCTCTTTATTCTCGCGCGTGGCGATTACAAACGAGTGCAACAACACAAACAGTTCAACTTCGTGCGAATAATTCCAATTCATCTGTTGCTGTGCTCAATGACTAGCTTGTCGGTGGCATACATTTGTCCGACAATGACTTGTCGTCTGATTATTTCCAGGTTTTCCTTCGCTTCCGCCAACTTTTCGGCTATGATGTTCGCATCTTGTACTTCTTTGTTCGTCCGAAACGTGTCTTGTATTTTTCTAAGGAAGTAATTACTGCAAAAGACAGATAATGGTAGAATTGCAAATCGCTTGAAGTTAAGACACTCACCGAAAATTGTACGACGGAAACTTCTGAGATTCGCGCAGCATTGCCTTGTAGAGTTGCAGCACTTGCCGAGAGTTGTTTGCCATCGCGAGAGTTTTCGGCTTGAAAAAGATGGAAAGGTCGTCGGCCACCGCCGTCGACAGTGTTGACAACAGTGACAATCGTGTATATAGTTCAGTATATGGTTCAGCGAACCAGGTCACTCATTAGTTCGCATCGTTCGCACCGTTCGCATTTTCGCAGATTCGTTTCGTGTCGTTTCGTTTCGTTTCGTTCCGTTTTGTTCCGTTCTGTTCCGTTCCTAACCGCACAATTTGTTTACGTCGTTACACCAACGCGTTTAACAAAATCTATTTAGAAAATGTTGGAAATTAAATGCAACGGAAAGATAACATTGCGCTTAAACGAAACTACTTCGATTGAGGCACTCCGAGAAATTATTAGTAAAGAAGTAAGTAAATTTATTTATGTTTTACGAGTTGACTCTCCTTTGCACAGAAATTCAAGGTTATTAAATTGCTGTAAATATTTAATTAGAGACAGTGGAGTATTTACTTCGACAACAAAATAAATATAAATTATCATTCAGCCTAAAAACAGGTCTTTGCATTTGCTCCAACAGCTGCATGGTGGCGATTTTTATTTACTTTCAAATGGAAAACTTCTTTTCGACATACCCCAACGGGAGAATGCAATTGTTCACGTGGTAGCAAAACTTGTTGGTGGCAAAGGCGGTTTCGGGTCGATGTTACGTGCCATTGGCGCACAAATTGAGAAAACTACAAATAGAGAGGCCTGCAGGGACTTGAGCGGCAGACGGTTAAGGGACATCAATGAAGAAAAGCGGTGAGATTTCTAGCGAAGATCCTCTCTCAATTTGACAGTTCAATTATGCTTCACAGACTCAAAGCCTGGATCGATAAGCAAGCCGTGCGCGAGCAGGAAGCCGAAGACAAGAAACAAAGGAAACTCGAACGGCTAGTTCGAACGCCGAAGCATGAATTCCGAAACGAAGCATACGACAAAGAGAGATCTGAGCTGCACGAGAGGGTGGAAGATGCAGTAACACAAGGAATGGAAGCTGCCGCGTCGGCTTCTGTCGGCTTATCTGCCAATAAAAGAAAACTGGATGCAATCCCAGAAGTGCAGAAGAAGAAGAAAATGAAGGGCGCCTTGTGGTATGTGCATGGCATTGTGCACTTGGATTCCCATTCACTTCTCATCGCAATTGAATTGCAGGTTGGCCGACGTCGAACTGTCCAGCGACGACAATTCCGAGGAGGACCCCGACTTGGAAGCTGTGAAATGAACTTAATTTGTGTGCGTTTTTAATTAGGTGCTTTATAAAAATATCGATTGCATCGTCCAAGTGCGTTTCCTAGGGCTGTCCGAATATGCTCGGCACGTACTGCTGCGCCGTTTCGTACGAATTGAACAGCTTGACGGCCACCGCCAGCACCACCAGGCCTCTCACGATGCGCCACGTCCTGCGACTGCGTATCAGCTGGCGCAGCCGATCGACGAGCAAGTTCGTGCTCACTTTCGCCGACGATGCGCACGCCATGTTCATCTCCTGCAGCGAGTCGACGCTGTCGTCTTGGTCGAGCGTCGTGTCGCGGTCCGAGTCGTCCGTCGCCGGCTCGTCCAGCAGCATGCCGCCTTCCGCGCCGCGCAGGTTTTGCGGCGGCTGCGCACCATCCGTCGGCTGGTTCTGTGGGCCTTCGCCAACCGCGCTTGCAGCTAACGCGTTGACACCGCGCTCCGGCGATTCGGGGCCTGGACGTTCCTCCTCCGGCAGCTGAGGATGGTCTCGCTCCTTGCTTTCCATTTCTGCGCCGCTAACTAGAAATTTGCCTCTATTCCAGACACATCTTCACGACAGACTGGCGAGTTCGCCTGTTTTGTTTCGATGCAAGGCTAGCTGCGTTTGAACTAGGAATGTCAAAAATGTATCGATATATTTTGGCATTTCCGACTCAGCCAGCTTCGGCAACCAGTTGCACTTGACACTCGTCGATCGATTCGGCTGCTTGTCGCGCGATCGAGATATACGTTCGACGCGTTTGGGCTCTCAGGTAAAGTCGAATCAATATATTTTGGCGAATCATCAACCGTGTCGCCATTTAATTGCGTGGCCGCCCTTGAGGCTGTAGGGCACCATTCGACTTCTACGCGGAGAGTTGTTATGTCACAACTGTAACCTCTAAGCGCCAACAAGTTTACTCGACTTGCGCCAATTTCAGTTACAATGGCTCTGTGTCCCTGGTTCCGTTCGCCCTTTACCGATCTCACTGCGCAGTTAGTTTCCCATCAGTGGCATGGACGATGCGCCGACGTCGAAATGAAAGTGATGGAATGTTTGGAAGCGTATGGCCTTGATCAGGGAATGAGACAGTGTGACACCCTGATCCAGGATTTTAAAGAATGCCAGAACAGAAACAAGCAAAAGAAGCGGCATGTGGCAATGAGAATGGAAAGGAACAGGCAATACTCACAAGGAGAGCGTAAGGAGCATTATGCAGAATCACCACGCATTGATGCATGGTAGGGTGTTGGATCGTAAACATGAAATATTGCGTAGATTAATTGTGATTAAATATGATGAGAACTAATTAAATATGAACTGGTCTAGCTCTTGCTCTTAGACAAGATGCAGGTATTTTATTTAAGTGTGTTTTCCCGAAATTATCCGTTTGATGGCGCACAAGCCTTGCGGAATTTCCGCTTGGCGGCGCGTCGTGCGCATTTATTCCAACCGGCCGCGCACGTGTTTGATGTTTTGTGGCTAAAACGGATTGTGTATTAATTTATTTCTCTGATAGCGAAAAAATAATCGATCCTACGATGATCGCATCTAAGCCTGAGGTAGGACCGACTTACTAACGATTAGTTTACATTTATTGTCGCATGTAATTTAGATTAAACCTAATCCTACCAAAATTTGGTTAGGATTGCGAATTCAAGGAAGACTGTGAATATTCATCAGACAATTCCGAATCTGATTCGGAGCAGCCGCAAATCACAAACAACAAGCGGAAACATGAACCTATCGATGAGACGAACAGCGCACTATCGAAACAAAGAAACAAAAAATTCAAAAATGAGCTCTACAAACAGCCTACTGCCGAAGAAATGACCAAACTACGTGAAACTGAAAATCTGTACAATTCAAATATATTCCGGCTGCAAATTGACGAATTGCTGGATGAAATCAAAATTAAGCCCAAACTTCTAGAAGAATTTCAAGCATGGTATAAAGAATTTGTGCTGGCACTAAATGAATTGCCAGAATTTCCAGAAACCAACCTGAGCAAGCTAATCATAGTTAACAGTGGCAAGAAGAAATTTGACAAGCATCAGTTGTTTATTAACTATGTTGCCACTTTAGTGCCAGAACCTTGCAGTTTTGAGATTTCCATGAAGTTCCTCAGGCCAAAAATGATTTCTGAGCAAGGCACACTGAAAAACGTTCCTAGTGACAGGATCAAATTTGCTATGGACTTGATTCTTGTAATGAACAAAGGCATGTTTTTTAAAAAAGACTATCTCAACAATAAGTATGCTGTTAAGAAGCAATATTACATGGCCTATGTGCAGCATTTCATTCGAGACTTGGATTGCATTAGTCATGTCAGCATAAGAAATTATTTACACAATGAGCGGTTGCAATATTTGGAGGTCAAGCCCGCCCAACAGGAACGTATGTTGGTGAATATTTTCATTGTTCCTGAAGTTGATACGTTCAAGCCTAGTAGATTCATGCCAAACAAGAATAACCTGAAGCAATTCAAGTGTAATGACTTTCCGGACATTGACTTGGCGAAGTTTGGTGATGCAGGCACGTTTTTGCACAATTCCGTCATGCTCTTTGATTGCACACTGCAAGCAAACGCCGCGCGGCTCGGCGAAATCCAATCGCACAGAAACATTCGAGAGGCAATCCAGTTGATCATTGTCTGGTTGAGACAAAGGGATCTGAACAGCCATTACACGAGTTTCACGAACGATTTGGCCGTCTATATCGTGGCGTACTTGTTCGCAAAGAAGAAGATCAGCAGATTGATGAGTTCCTATCAGGTCGTGAGAATTTTCTGGTCGTTCGTCGCCAACTTGAAGGCGGACGACAAGTTTTCGCTTGCGATCGACGTGAAGCTCGACGACATTGGTCTGTTCGAAGGTCCGCTGGTTCTTCTGGATTCGACGGGGTGTTACAACGTGGCCGCGTTTTTGGACAAAAATGTTTATTTGAAAGTGAGAGCCGAAGCCAAACTCGCCATCGAGAGTCTCGATAGCAACAGATTTAATTCGTTCGCGTGTTTGTTCACGACCGCGATGCCCGCCGACTTGCAATACGACGCCATCCTCAGGATAAACGACGCGAAGCGCTTCGAGAAGGTCTATCGGAGGTGCTCCGATGACGAGAAATTCAAATGTTTGGGTTTCTACGACATTCTGGTAGGCGACTACATCGCGAAGCAGTTGAAGTATGGATTGAGTCAAAGGATCATCGACTTGGTGCCCTTGTTCGGTGTAGCGAACAATAGTATAGCGTATGGCCTTAATTTAAATCCGGAGCATTGCTGCAATGTCATCGAGAAGGGACCCAGGCAATTTGCAGCGGGTGCCGAGGAGTTTGCAGCTTTCTGGGGCGACTTGGCAGAGCTCAGGAGGTAGTCACCATTGCCTAATTCCAAATTTTTAATTCTAATTCTAAATTAAATCAACAGATTTAAGGATTCGTCCGTTTGCGAGGCCGTGTACTTTGCCGAAGCGAACACGATTCAAGACAAACGCTTGATTTTCGCGAAGATAATCGAATTCATCATGGACAAGTTGGAATTGAATTACGAACTGAACGGTGCCGAGATGGAGAGGATGTTGAAGCCGGGCCACGTCGAATATTCGTATGCGAGCGGATCCAACGAAGAAGCCACGCTGCGGATCAAGGAAGTTCTGACCGGTTTGGATAAGCTGTTGAGGCGTTTACAACTCCCATTGCCGATTACAGCGTGCCAGTGCGTATCGGATGTGTACAGGTTCGCGGATGAAACTTTCTCGCACTGTACGCTCCCTCTCTCACGCTTCTTTTTAGTTACACCGACTTGTATCCACCGGCGGCAACGAATTACAACCTGAAGAAGAGCAACTGCAGCGAGCGCGGCGATTTCGTCGTCATCAACGAGACCGGGACGAAGGTGCCGCACTTGTGCGAACCCGTCGAGTGTGTTTTGCAGCTTGGTAATGCGTGAATCGATGGCGATGGCGGCGTTTTATAATCGTTTCGCACTTTCAGCCCGCAACTCGAAATGGCCCAACACGCTCGACGCCCTGCGCGCGATGAAAACAGTTTACTATTTCGAAATCGCCAAACGCCTCCGCGCCGAGCACGACGTCTTGACTGCGGTGCGCGACGACTTCGTCGACGTGCGCTATCGGGGCTACGTGTTTCGTTTGCGTTTGCATCATCCCAAGGAGATCGGGCTGGCGAAGAAGGGCGTCTCGGCCGATGGCGTGACCGTCTACAGAGAGAGCGAAGACAGTCGGCGCCTCGAGCGCAGTCTGGACGTGCTGCCGAAAATCGCCGGCGCCTTGAACGGCTTGCATCGAGAGCATCCCGGCTACGGCCCGTCGACGTGTCTGATCAAGCGCTGGTTGCGCGCGCAGATGTTGGACGCCGATCATATCGACGACGTCGTGATTAACTTGTTGAACGCGTCGCTGTTCATCGCGTCCGCGCCCTACCAGCCGGCGACACTGCCCCAGGTGGCGTTTCTGCGCTTCCTGCAGTTCATGTCGACGTTCGATCACGATGTTCGGATGGTGGTCGTGAATTTCAATGACGCGTTGAGCGTCGACGAGTTGAACGAGCTCGACGGCAGGTTCCTGCGCGACCGACGCAGTTTCAATGCGTTGCACATTGTCGCGCCGTACGATGCGGGCAGGTCGCTCTTCACCACGGCTGGACCGACGGCGATGGTGCTGAGGAGGATCAAGTGCCTGGCGGCGGAGACTTACGGCAGATTGACGGATTGTAAACTTTCGTATCGGGTATGGCTGGCGCTTCGTTTTCGGCATCGTCTGCTCGCTCTTCTCACATGCGGGCTGTGCGGTTGCAGGCGTGTTTCGTGCCGAACCTGAGCGGATATGATGCCCTAATTCATCTGAACGCTTCGACGAATCCGAGCAAGTATCAGCGCGTTGATCGCGAGCGAGGCGTCAAGATTCGCGTGGAGGAATTCGATGCGAGCGTTTCGCCCTGCTTGCAGGTCGTCGGCTTCGATCCGGTGGAGTTGTACCTCAAAGAGTTGCGCGTGAGTATGCCGTTCGACTGCAATCGCGGCGAGCGTTGATGAAACTTTTATCCCCGTTGTTGACAGGCGAATTACGGTGCGTACGCCTTGTTTTTTCACGATTTTTATGGTGGAAATGTGATCGGGGTGTTGTGGAGGCGAGACGCACTACAGGCGCAAGATTTTAAGGTAATCATTTTATATTGTTATGTACCACTGTGTGATTTTCATTCCGTAGATAGCCAATACTCACGGCAGGAAATTGTCATCTCAAAATAAGCTGCACGTGGATATAAACGAAGAAGATTTCTACATTTTCGGCAAAGGACTGGTCAGCGGCATTCAAGTGATAACGAATTTGTAAAATAAGTTACTGAATTATTTTCCTCTGTGATAACAGGTCATACTCGACTACAAGAGTGACTCTTGTTACGGTGCGTAAAATATATATATATAAATTTATTTATGAATGCATTTATATGCGACACGTGGCAGGGAAGTGTTAAGGGGGGGTTTTA
>JAODGE020008083.1:0-30456 GCA_027574965.2 Ecitophya simulans
GGGGGGATCAGCGGCGCATATGCACTGGAAGTGGTGAGGGAGAGGGGTGGGGTGGGGTGGTGGGAAAAGGAGAGGTTGTACAATGGCCCCCGCCCGCTCCCTCCCCCCTACACACTTAAAATATACATACCAGCATCCAACTTAAACCGTTCAGTAGCACTGAATCAAGGGAATAGCTATATTTGTGTATTCTCGTGTTTCTGTGTAGATGTTAAGGATTGCGTTTCACGCGTCTCCTCCCCCCGTTGCTCTCTGTTGTTCTTTACTGTCGTGTCTTGTCGTGTCCAATGTCGTGCAGTGAGCGAAGAGAGAGTGAAAAACAAAAAGCAAAAGATAGGCCAGCATTGCATACATGCGATTGGTAAGGGGGCGGGGAGACGCCTTCGGAGGGACGCGAGTCACGTACCGTGTAAAGACATAATTTTAGGGGAGGGGAGGGGGCGAGGTATGTGTCTCCTTCGAGAGTGTGAGATACCAGCACAGTACACGCATGCTGGGACACATATTTGCTGTATATATATATATATATATTCGCATCAAATTTTCTTATGCTCATTTCTGTCATTCAGTAGACGCTCACGTCCGGTATTGGGGGAAAACAACGTAAAATATGTAAAGCCAAAACTGTGTGTTCATACACCTGATCGCGCACTACCTGCAGGCTGAAAGAGTAACTCCCCCTCCCCCCCAGATGCTCCCGCTCGGAGAGCAATACAGTTTTGACCCACTCCCCCACTTCTGTCCCGTTTCTATTTTTCTCTTATAATGTTTTTGGTTGACGTAATAAGTAGTTCAAACTTTTTATTATTATTGGGAATAAAGATCAAAACGGGCGACCAACCCCACAATCACCACCATCATAGCAGTAGCAGCGACTACACTTATATACACTGGAATTGCTAACGCACATACCGGAGAAGAGGAGGACGGCTTTGCTTGTTGTTTTTTAGCTCTTCGAGGGGATTGACAATTTACACGCACACACACACACACGCTTCCTTGCCTGTGCTATGTCGCCTACTCGCACCCCAGCCATTGCGCAGCGCCTTGTGGGTGCGTACATCACGGGTCTCCGGCAGCGACTGCCGACCAGCTGTACCCGTCAGTTAGACCAGCTCCCTGGCGCCACGGAGGAGCAGCTCACTCGCCTCCGCCAGGCATACCCAGGGGCACCCTCTGAGCTACTGTTCCTCCTGAAGCGTGTGAACGGCACCTACTGGGAGGCACTCAAGGCCCCCCCTTCCACCGAGGCCACTACGGCCACCGCCGGATTCTCCTCGTCCACTGATGCAGCGGCGGTGCCCGCGTCGCCCTCCACGGGTGGGAGGGGTGCTGCGGCACAGGCCGCATCTTTCATCAAGTCCACGCTGGGCCTGCAGCATCCGTCTGCCACCACACACTACAAGCGCCGGCGCCACACGGAGAAGATCGCGGTCCCCAGCCTGGGCTCCGCGCTCGGCGCCTGCCCGTACTACCTCAAGTCTGTGGAGCAGATGCTGTGCCCTCTCCAACCCTTCCCCCCGCTCTCCGCCACGTCACCGAGACAGCCCCTCCCTGACGACGTGGAGTCCCAGCAGCTGGAGAGCCCGCGCCCAGAGTCCTTGTCTGCCTGTCCGGCGGAGGGCCAGCGCGCTGCGTCAGAGGCGGCACCAAACAGCATCGCCACGCTGTACGCCGGCCTCCGCATCACGCACACACCACCACCACAGCTAACCTCGACGGAGCGGACTGCCGCGGCGGGTGGTGGCGGTGCTGACACTACGCCAAACCCGCTAGAGCGCGCCGCTGCGGAGGAGGCAGAGGCGGTGGTGTACGTGGACCCGCGCATCGACATAGAGGCGGACTTCACCAACTGGCTAGTCTTCGCGGATAGTATCTACCCCCACCACCAGCAGCACCTGCGCTCTCGGCCGACCCAGCTGCCGCCCGGGGCCGAGGCCCCACCGTCCTTCAAGACTTCGGAGTCGCGACTGTACATTGATTTCCAGGCTGCAACCCTTCATAAGGGCTCTACTGGGCAGGTGATCCAGTACCTGCGCAACCCAGACAGCTTCACAGTCATTGCCACGGACTTTGGTGAGTATCTGAAGTTCCTCATGGCGGACGAGTACGAGTTTACTGAGGACCTCGACGACTACGACGAGGAGGACGAGGAAGATGAGGAGGTAATTCTTTCCCCAACCAGCAGCGCTTCGCAGGGTCCGTCTCCACCCACTGCCAGCGGCTGAAGCTGCGAGGAACAACACGACGACCGGAGAAAGGAGTCCATGCCGTTCCTTTGATGTCTATTTTACGCTCTTGTGCACACAGAGACACGGACATGCATACAGCACAAAAAGCCACAACAGTGTTCTTGCGACTAGTCCTGTCGTGACAGAGGGAGAGGAGGGGGGGGGCTCCACTGTGGATGCGGTTGATAATTCGCTACCATCAAAAATAAATAGCCATTTCACGTCTCTTTAGTCTCTGCAAATTTCTCCGCACGCACATGTGTATGTCTGTGTGTGTGTGTATGTGTGGATTTGATGTGGCAGGGTGTTGGGCATTTTTCCTTTTATCCTCCCCTCTCTTTCTCAGACTGCTACACACACACACATTCATCCATTCCCTCTTCTACTGCATATTCCGTGACTCCCCTCCTCTATTGTGCACCATTTCTTTTTCCTTTGGACTGTTTTGCTATGATACTGAAAAATAAAAATAATATTAATAATAAAGAGTCTCCGTTTTAGTAACTTTAGCACCCGCACCACACTTACGATCTACTAAATGCCCCGTCCCTTCGGAGTTTGGGCCCCGGCCACCACGCTCGCTGAGTACCGTGCCCGCATCCCGAACCCTTTCGCGTACAGCTTCAAGTGGATTTACTCCGCCAAGAAGGAGGTGTTCTACCCACCGGAGGCCATGGCGCACTTCAAGGACCCCCAGCAGTTCAAGGACGCTGTGGACACCCTCCGTGCTATGCGCGTGTCGGACAAGATCTTTGGTGAGGGCCAGAAGCTCCCTAAGCACCCCGTCATTTTGCTGTCGCTGGTCTTTGCTCTCCACAGCTTTATCCTCTTCTCTGGCCTCAAGTATTATTATGGCACGTACATGCCCGCCAACAACCCGACCTGGCGTAAGACCGTCAACAAGGAGTGGGAGGAGGCGATCAACACCTCTCCTTGGGATCACATGTCTCACGTCTGGCAGTACAGCGACGAGTACGCGGCTGTCCTCGGAGATGCCTCTGGTCCTGGCCAGCGTCGCTTCTACATCCCTGCTTAAGCGAGAGCTTATGCGCGGTGTGCGTGTGGGCTTGTGGCATATATACGCGTGGCGCGTGGCGCGCGCGGATATGTGGTAGCGGTGGTGGGGAGGGAGCTTGCTCCCCGCCTCTTCCCATCGCTGCCACATCCACCTCCCCTTTTCTCATCAGAGACGAGTGTGGGTGGACTGAAGCTGCCATGGTATGCGCAGCAGGGAAAAGAGAACCTCTGCTTTGGTTAATAGGTACATAAACAGATGAACACACGGCTATGTGCGCTCTGCTGTTTCTCTTACTTTTCTTTTCTTATAGGTAGTTTTATAGGAGGCAGTCGTGCAAGTGCGCGTGTGGGAATTGAGCGCGCCTGAGGCGGCGGTGTGTATGGGTCTGTGTAGGGGACATGGGTCAGTAGCACAACGACCGTCGCTCTGCATGGCCCAGTACACAGAGCATTATCATTATATAAATGCATATATACAAGTATGCGAGTATGTGGGACATCGGATGGGTGGATAGGTGGCGGAAGTGTAGGGAAGCCACAGTGGCGGCGATATCTCTCTCCCTGTGTGTGTGTGTTGATGTGGGTGTCTGTCTGCCTTCCCGCTCTCCTTTCGCACTCTCTGCTTCCACGTCCTCCATACCCCTTCTTTTTTGCAGGCGTAGTTAGTACATTGGTCGCTCTGGCGGCGGGAGGAAAAGAGGGAGCGGGAGAGAAGTGGAAATGCAACTCCCAACTCACGGATAGAGATGAGATAGATGGGGAAGAAGTGTGAAATGATGAAGTAGATACCAAAGGAGCATCCCCATCACACGGGCTAGTTCAGCAGAGGATTGTGAGGAGCTCTAGTGGGTAGTATTACTGCCATCTTGTATTTCTCCCCCCTTTGCTCTTGCCGCCGGAGGGATCAAATATCATTTATTGTTGATTTTTGTAGTTGAAGAATATAAGTACTACCGCTTCCGATGTCCTGCTGCCTCCTCCACCCCCCCCTCCCACCTGCCTACTCACCCACGAGCACTACGGGTGGCGGGGCAAAGGGTGTGCTGAGGGTTTGGGGGCGGCTTCCCTGATGAGGACGATGACCCCTCACCTGGAGAGGGTTGGGGTGAGGTGGAGGAGAGCGCTACCTGATGTGTTCGCGTCTGATGTCTGCCTTAGAAAACACCTGCCTCATTGCTCTTTTCCTTCGTATCACCTTGCTACTCTATATGCTCATCGTACACACATATATATACACTCACATAAAACTAGTTAACTGCCTTTGTTCACGCTACATCGCGCTCCCAAACGTTCATACCTTATTATTATTATTACCGTCAACCTCGCCACTAACGAACATAATGACCGGTTTTGCCCCAAAGATCACTCACATCCAGGACAAGCTCCTGATCAATGGTGAGTTTGTCCCTGCCCTGTCCGGCAAGACCACCCCTATTCTGAACCCCGCCACTGAGGAGGTCATCGCCAACGTGGCCTCTGCTGGCGTCGAGGATATCGAGCTCGCCGTCAAGGCTGCCCGCGAGGCCTTCAACAAATACCGCCTGACCGATGGCGCCTACCGCCGTGACCTCATGCTGAAGCTGGCCGACCTCGTCCACGCTCACCGCGAGGAGCTGGCGGCCCTGGAGAGCCTCAACAACGGCAAGCCGTATAACGAAGCCCTCAATGCGGAAGTGCACCTCACTGAGCAGTGCTTCCGCTTCTACGCGGGTTTTGCTGATAAGATATTCGGTGACGTCGCCCCTGTGAGCGGTAACAACATCAGCATGGTGAAGCGCCAGCCCATTGGCGTCTGCGGCCAAATTGTCCCGTGGAACTTCCCCCTGCTGATGGCTTCCTTGAAGCTGGGCCCCGCCCTCGTCATGGGTAACACTGTGATTCTGAAGCCCGCCGGCGTCACCCCACTCAGCGTTCTGCGCCTTGGCGAGCTGATCCTGGAGGCTGGCTACCCCAAGGGCACCGTGAACATCGTGCCCGGCTCCGGCGCTCTCATCGGCGCCGCGCTCACCGGCCACCCCGGCGTCGACAAGGTTGCCTTCACCGGCTCCACTGAGGTGGGCAAGGGCATCATGAAGACCGCTGCAGAGACCAACCTCAAGAAGGTCTCCCTGGAGCTCGGCGGCAAGTCCGCCCTGATCGTGGCAGAGGACGCTGACGTGGATGCCGCCGTGGGTGTGGCCGTCACTGGCATCTTCTTTAACATGGGTCAGGTCTGCGCTGCCTCTTCCCGCATGTACGTGCACGAGAACCTCCACGACGAGTTCGTGGCCAAGCTGAAGGCCAAGGCCGACGCCCTGCGCGTCGGCCCTGGGTGCGACCTCTCGTACAACATGGGCCCTCTGGTGTCCAAGGCCCAGCTGCAGATTGTCACAGAGTACATTCAGAGCGGCAAGGATGAGGGAGCCACGCTGCTGACTGGCGGCAACCGCCTGGGCAACAAGGGCTACTTCATGTCCCCAACCGTCTTCTGCGACGTGAAGCCCCACATGCGTATCTGTAAGGAGGAGATCTTCGGCCCCGTGGTGTGCGTGATGAAGTTCAAGGACATGGAGGACGCTGTTGCTCAGGCCAACGACTCGCCCTACGGCCTCGCCGCTGGCATCTGCACAAAGGACCTCAACACTGCCCTCCGCTACAGCACCTTCCTGGATGCCGGCACGGTCTGGGTGAACACGTGGAACAACTTCGATGTCGCCCAGCCCTTTGGTGGCTTCAAGGAGAGTGGTATTGGCCGCGAGCTCGGCAAGGATGCGATTGAGCTGTACTCGCAGCCAAAGAGCATTCTCATCGCCCTCAATGGCCCTATCGTGAAGCCATAAGTGCGTGCGTGGGAGAAACTGCATCCTGCTCGTGGGGCTTTCTACAGGAAAGTTGTTTTGCTCGGGAGAGTGTGAGCGAAAAAAAAAACAGCGATGAAGCATACGATCTGATTTCGATCAGTTTCACCTCTTTCTATTTATTATTGGTTACTTCCCCTCTCTCTCTCTCAGTTCGTTGTGTTCCTCTTTTTTTCCATCTGTTCGGATTGGCTATATTTCGTTTCGGTGCTAAAAAAACAAATCACACCGAAACGCTACTCATCGTCATTCACGGGGGACGGGTGTGAGTTTGCGTCACATATATATATACACACACATATATATATATATATTGCTATCAATACAGTCATCCCTTTAACACAGGCACACACATGTATATATATATATATATACATATCTATTTATATTCACTATTTTCTTTTTTTATTCATTTACATGCGTTGTGCTCTTGTTTTCGCGTGGCATGCCAGCACATCACACGCGCCGGCTTTTATGCACACCAGTGAAGACGGCGGCGTGGGCGGGGTTGGAGTACCGGCAGAAGCGACAGAGCAAAAAACGGATTTTTTTAGAACCTAACTATTGATTTCATTCTATTGTTATGTTTTTGTGGCTTTTTCTATTTTTGGAGTTATTTTTATATTGATTACTGAAAACGAAGAGTAAAGCAAAAACAAGAGGGACGAACATGTTTGAAGAATATCGATTATGGGAAGAGGACTCCATGTGCGGATCAGGTGTGGTGAGTAAGGGTGTGAGCGTCTCTGTGTGTGCTTCTCCCCCGCAGTGCCACTCTCCCCTCATCTCTCATCACTCCTTGTTCCTCACCTCAATGTACAGTCCTTTGCGACTGCGTGGGGGCCTTGTCCAACCTTCTCGTTTTCTTTTTGTTCCTTCTTCCTCCCCTTCCCACCATCTCTCTGTGTTTTTTTTTTAAGAATGCAAGCGGTATGTTGTTGTTCACTCTATGAGCAGAAGGAACAATAAAGAACAAACAAACCAACATATGGTGACCCAGGGCATGAGGATGAATGAATAACTGAGGCGTGTGAGAGGGGGTGATGCGTCTGATTTCATAAGCCTACATGTGTGTCTCTCTACATTCTCCCTTCCAGAGTATTCTGAGCGGGGCACCGGTGCGGCTTCCTCCCTCTTTTTTTAATTTACTTTATGGCAACTATTATTATTATTATTGTTGATGAGGCCATCCAGCAGCCTTTCTCGGGGCGGCATCTCTCCACAAAGCTGTTTCCACAGGGCTCCCTCACGCACAGTTTGCAAGAGGGGAGCCATTGTGGAGGGAAATGCTGCCCAAGATGATCGCTGACATGACCAAGCAATTCTTAAAAAAAAAACGACTGGGAAAAAACAAACAAAGCCGAAAAGAAAGGCACGCCTGTGTGTGTTTTTTTTCACCAGGAGTTATACTGTAGGCACGCTCAGGCTATGAGAGCGGCTCGTCGGCAGGTATGCTCGCATGGGTGCCCCCCCTTTTCCCTTCCTTTATGGGCACTTGTGGAGCAATTCTAGCGAGCACTCCCATTCGCCACCAACCAACGCACATGAATACACCATATCTGGACTGCTGCTCTCTTCTTGCTGGTCCCTCTTCCTTTCTTCCCCTCTCCGCTGTTCGTCCTCTCGCCTTTGGCATACTGGCAAGCAGCCGTGAAGATAATAGCAAGGAAGAACAACAAGAAAAGAGAGATACAGTGGACTCTACTACAGCGAACTACTTATTTCCCTGCCTACACTATAGATACAACCACTTTCCATATTTACTGCTGCTCTCTCGAAGGGAGCTAAACAATAGTGAGAGAGAGGCACCACACACACACACACACACGGAAGGCGCGCGTGTGGCTTATCAATTCCCCCCTCTCCCTTTCTGCAAACCCCCTTTTCATTGGTCAGTGTTTTGCGGGGGGGGGGAAGTGCGCGTAAGCTTGAAGTTAGACCATAGACCCACACACAAACACACACACACATATATATATATATATATTCTCCCATACATACACGTAGCAGCATCGACAACAAGAACAACAACAAAAGCAAGTAACACCCGTGATTAACACTTCCTTTTATAAAAATATCTTTCTCCATCCATCTAGGAGTTCTTCACTGGGTTAGGGAGGGCTTTGCGCTGGACTGTGCCAACCCCCCCCTGTTACCAAGCCCTGTGAAGGGCAGTCATCTTGTGGAGGCATCACACGCGTATACACAAGGATCGTAGTATTTGCGAATGGTGGTCGCCTTCCGACTCACTGTTGTGCAGCTTCGCAGTGCCGTCCCTGCTGGCACATCTCCCGAGGACGGTGACCAGTCTACGCGACTGCCTCCCCCCGCTTTTGTTGGGGCAGTGCGGTGCGCCTTTTACTCCCAGCACTTGTCATCCGATAGTACAGCAACCAACGCACCAGACGCGTCCGAGCGACCGGTGCGGGAGGTGCTGCTCATTGAGGATGAGGACACATCGCCGTCAAGGGCAGTCACGGACGTGGACGGCACGATCAGTCAGGCGGGGGACATGACTCTGATTGCCTCCATCACGGCCGGGGAGCTGGTTGATTGGTCCTTCATCGTGGTCTCCCCCAGCAGTGACGGAGAGGCGCTCGGGAATTTGGTTTGCGAGGTGATTGACGAGAGGTTCCCAACTACCCTGAAGGGTCTGGTGCCACTGCTAGTGGGGGAGGGCCCCGCGACCGTCATTGTCCCGCTCAGGTCCGACGCCTCTGATAGCGCGGAGGCTACAGCGACCGCCGTGAATCGGGCGGCGGAGACGGAGGACGAGGAGAAGGGCATGGAGCAGCTGGAGCTGGAGTGCCGCCTGGTGAGGTGTGCGGTGCCAGGGAGGAAGGTGCAAGAGGCCCTCTCCATACTGGACTCTGCTAGCACCGTTGAGGGAAGCTCCTCTTCTTCCTCCAGCTCCGCGACAGAGGAGGCGGAGGACGAGGAGTTCACGACCCTCTCCAGCAGCTCAGTGCTATCAACCACGTACATGGGCTCCTCCACCGCCACCGCCACTGACATGTCGACCCCACCACCGCTGCATGCATTCCCAGCTCTAGCACAGCCCACGCAGTCGCGTAGCGCTCCGACCGCCGCCGTCATCCCTGCCGAGACGACTGGCGCAGGCGCGGATGCATCTCCGGTCTCCTCTGTCATCCTATCGGCGTCACAGCAAGCCGATTCCTCAGCCTCGCGGCGCGTCGTCGCGGTTCCGCAGTTGTTGCCCTCTGCCCTTCTGGAGGTCAACACCGACGACCACGCAGCTGCCCCAGTCTCCGCTGCCCCAACGCCCTCCGACCGGCGTGACAGTATCTCCGAGGACATGGGCACTGACGATGGTGGCCCCGCTGCGTCCCATTTGGTCCCGACGGAGGCCCCATCCCCTGTCGTAGATACCGCAAGTCGCAGGAGTGGACGGCTTGACCTGTCAAGTGATGAGGACAAATCCCCTGTTGGGCTGCACTCCACACAGGTCAGTGCGCCGACCCCCCCAGCCCTGCACACGACCGAAAAGAGCGGTGGCTCCACCCCCGTTGGCGACCAGACCACCAGGAGTTCCGTCGAGAGGGGGTCTCCAGCCTTGATGCAAGATGTGTCCAGCTCGGGCTCGCCCCTGACCATGGGCATGGAGCATGGCGCCCTGCTGGCCGCTGGTAGCGAGCAGCCACGGTTTTCCCCCCGGGTCTTCTCGGACACCGACACACCCCACTCTTCGGAGGTGGAGGAGGCAGCGGAGGGACCCCGCCATGGCGCATCCTCAAGGCCCTCTCATCGCTCACACCACCGCAGTGTTGCTGTCCACTCCACTGAGACAGCTGGCACCGTGGACAGTGCCGGTGGCCACAGCGCGACACGGCGGGAGCACACAGCCGCCTTCTTCCCATACACCTCCAGTGACCCCAATACCGGAGAATCCTCTTCCACGACGGCCTCCCAGCCTCGGCCCGGTGGCAGCACTGTCGGGCAGACCACCGAGGAATCGGCACTCACCACACCCAGACGGAGCGATATTATAACCAGAGCGGAGGACGACGAAGAGGAAGAGGAAGACACAACGGATATCACTACCGCAACCCGGGAGCGCTTTCACCATCACCAGCCCTTCCAGCAGAGTAGCATTCTCTCACAGACCTCGTTCATCTCCAATCGCGCTGCACGGACAGAGGAGAGAAATGACAGAAGCTACGCGGAGGGCGACGGCAGTTCCCGGCGCCTCACCATTAGTCAGGTGGCTGCGCTGACCCACTCCTCGCGTCTGTCCACCTCAGGGCGGAGTGGGAAGCCGCGGGTGAGTATGTCTGAGGGAGGGGTGGATGGTGCACCGACTGACAGGAGAGGGCAGTCGGTGCTGAGTGGGCAGACCATCAGCGGCGCTGCCGGTTCCTCGTCGTCAGAGAGCTCTACCTATTATTATTACTACTCGTCCTACACCCCAGCGAGCGAGGACAGCTATCCAGACGAGGGACCCTCGGTATCTGGCAGCAGCTGGGCGAGCGAAGGCTTGGGCTCCCGAAGGACGGAGCGGCGGCAGAGCGCCACACGAGCTGCCCCTGCGACCGCAAAAGTTGCAGTGCTGAGTGCCTCTGAGGATGTACCTCACCGCGACATCACCGCGGCCTCCGCACCAGCAGTGAATCGGGGTGCCACAGGGGGAGCAGGTGGTGGCGGTCTGACCCCCAAGGTGGAGCAGTACACCCCGCCCGTCCCACTGCACTCAGAAGAGGTCGGCGACGTGGCGGCGACGAGGCGGCAGCTCACGAAGGGCCCCCTGCCCTGCTGCAAGGGAGGCGCCAGTGAGGACAGCACCGCATCCACGCCCCTGCCGCTCGACCGGCACGGACGGACTCCCTCGCTGGTGTTGCCGGGGGCGCCCTCCTCGCTCGAGGATGCGCACATTGCGACGGCACCTTACATCACCGCTGCCTCCTCCTCGTCATCGCGCCCCTCGAAGGACACTAACGCTGCAGCGCTGCGACCAGACACCTCGGCCACCAATCTCATGGAGGATGGGGCCTCGACAGTGGGCAACGGCGCCACGCACTTGGCGCTGGCCAATAATATGAGGCGGCTTTTGCGCATGCAGCCCGGCGAGGAGGCCGGCGACAGCGAGGACTCCTCCTCGAAGGGCAGCGTCCGCGAGGATGTGGCTGTGGATGCGGAGACCGATGAGACCACCATCGCCGTCGGGGACAGCAGGAGTCACCGCGCTGTGAGAGACAGTGGGCTTGCACCGGACGCCCAGACGTCAGCCACGACCGGGGCCCCGGTGTCGGAGTCCCTGCCGAGAGAGAGAGTGATCAACGACACGACTGTTCCGCTGGCTGGAGATGAGATTGAGGAGGCGGGGCCGGCGTCGTGCCTGGACTTTGGGGCTGATGAGACTGGTTTTTTAGTGCAGGTGCGGGATCCTGCAGACGCTAAAAGTGGTGGTGAGGTGGTGGCCCTTGAAGCTATCTTCGCCTCTGACGAGGAGCTGCCGCGGCTGCGTGCGTTCGAGGAGGCACTGCCGCGACTCTTCGCGGACGATGTGGCCCTACCACGACTGTTTGCCTCCTATGAGGTGCCGCCGCGGCTGTGGGCGTGGGAGGAGGAGCTGCCCCGACTGTTTGCTTGGGATGCGGAGGCACCACGCCTCGTGCAGCCTCGGCCAGCACCTATGAGTGCTCTTGTGCCCCCGGACCCGCCTCGGCGCTTCGTGTATGTGGAAGTGCGTGGGCTGCGCCGGCTGTGCGAGCAGCTCCGACTGCAGCCGCGAGTACCCACCACCACCACCACCACTCTTTCGGCAACGATGAGGCGAGCAGCCAAGCACCTCGCCACTGTGCGTCTTGCGCTCTATGATGCTGCTGACCAGCTAGTCGCGATGGGCGGCGTGTTTGCACTCACCGGTGGGTGGGGAGGGCGGGACGCGTGGTCGGACGTCGTCACAATCACGCCCACTCCCACTAGCACCACCGACCCAGAGGCGGTGGAACTCCCGTCCTTTGTGTCCATTCGACTAGAGCACAGGTGTGTGCGCGAGGTGTCCATGCCCGCGCTCACTGTCATTACAGAGCGTGCCCCCGCATTGACAGTGTCAGAGGTGGCGGTCGAGGCACCAACACCTGTCGGCCTAGCATCCAGCGGGTCCGCGGTGGATGACCTGCCCGCGACCATCACTCCAGCCGCACCTACCACTGGGACATCGGAAAGGAATGGGAGTGATGAGGAGGAGTGGATCAGCCAATCGACCTCAACAAAGTCCTCGTTGGTGGCGGGAATGGGGTCACCAGCGGGCACTGCAGCGTCATCCTCTTCCTCACTGGCGCTCTCCTCCTTTCACAGCAGCGCTAGCTGCACCACCACCCCACCACTACCACTACCACCTGTCGGGGAGAAACCCACGTCGCCGCCAGCCTCTCCGCTGCCGTCCCTGACCCCCACAGGTGCGGAGCAGCCCACCGCTGCTTCTAGCGCGACCAGTACTACCCCCGCAAGTGCCGCGCCACTCCCTGAGGTGGGGGCGCTCTCGGCACCTGTGCCTGCGCCAGTTCAGAAGCCAGAGGACAAGGCAACAGCCAGGATTGAAGAGAGCGCTGCAGGGCGGGTGGAGGAGCAGACTTTCGTGACTCACACAGAGGCGACGTGGGCCCCCTTGGCGGTCTCCGCGCCATTGTCCATGGACAGTCTTATGCAGGCCAGTCGGATCTCGACCACCCCGGAGGAGTACGGCAGGGACAGTCTCCACGCGCTGCACGGTGGCGTGTCAGTTCCACTGATGGCTACACTGGACGCGTGCCACATGCGCGGAGCTGCACAGTGCCTTGGCGCAGGTGACGCAGCTTTTTCCTCTTTGGGCAGTGCCGGCGCGTGCCCCCCACTCACGTATGGAGAGGTGGTGCTCCACGGCGCTGTGTGCGTGACCGCCAGCTCACCATTCTGCAGTCCGCTCTCTCTCCACACCACCACAGCCGCCATCACGAACGCCATCTCTCAGTACCACTCCGCCAGCGCTCTTCATTCTGATGACGCTGGCCTCAGCATTTACTATCCCCGCCACAGTACTACGAGGGATGCCAGCAGTCTTCGCGGCGTCGGTGCTGATGGCACGAGCTCGCTCCCACTGACCGTACTCTGGAAGACGATGCCGTCCAGCGCGGGAGGCGTCTGTGTTCCTGCCGATCTTGACGTTGTGTCGGAGGTGGGACAGAGTCGGCTGTCACAGGGGCAGGGTTCCCTCCCCCAGTTAGCTAATGCCCCGCGCCTGTGCTCAGTGCTCGCCCGCGTCTCTGCTGCTGTGCTGGAGCGACTGCCGGCCATGGGGTTGCCTGGTGACGGCGTTGATGACGTGGTGGAGGCTGGCGTGCCTGCACCGCTGGTGTCGCTGAGTGTGTCGTGCATTCGGGAGGGCGCGCTGGGGAGCGGGGCCTACTTAGCAGGTGGTGATGGTAGTGATGGTAGTGGTGGCGCGGAGTGGTGCAGGGCCCCGGTGCTGCAGCTGAACTACAGTGCGCAGGTCACCCTCTCCGCGACCGAGGACCCGGCACTGCTCTTCACGCTGCAGAGCGCCTTCTCCCCCGAGACGGTGTTTGGCCAGGCGGTGCTGTCCCCGTTCAGTGGACGGCAGCCATACAGCACCAGCTGTGATGTGTGGCTGCCGCTCAGTGGCGCGTGCGAGGGCGACCATGGTCCGGCGATGGAGCGGGTGGGTTGGCTTCACTGCGATTACGACCTTGCGTTTCTCGTAGATGGGGAGGAGGCACTGGAGACCTTCACCGGGGAGAGGAGAGGCCTCGCGGCACTTGACCCATGCAGCCAAGCCGAGAGCGCCGCATCTGATGAGGTATGCAGTGCCAACAATGACACCACCGCTGGCATTGCGGTCCCCAAGGCCGTTGTGGTCGATGTGTGTATTGTGGCAGCTGCTGGATTGCGACCATTGGAGCACGCAGGCCCGCCATCACAGCTTTGCAGCGCGTTCTGTGAAGTGGATGTCCTCCTTCGCTGCGCACCTTCGGCGGAACTGAATGCATCGCAACAGACCGATGTGATCCCCGCACAGCTCCTCAGCAGCCACAGCGCAAGACAATCTACGGCTGCCTCTGCGGCATCCGCGGCACCAATCACCCGCACGGTACCGCATAGTTCGAGCCCACGATGGCGGCACTGCTTCCGTGCTAACCTCGTGGCACTGGCGACGCTGGCGATACGTGTTTTTGATCGCAGCGCCGCCATGCCATCACAGAGCGGGCTCGACCAACCGCATCTCCGCCACCATCATAGTGGCGATGGGGCCGTTCTGTTGGGCTCCGTGATGCTTGCTGCACACGCCATCACCAGGCTGCTCACCCGCTCCGGCGGCAGCGTGTGGCTACCTATCAGCAACTCCAGTGGGGAATACAGGGGGGCCCTCCTCGTCTCGCTCAGTCTTCCCAGAACGCCGTGGTGCCATCTGTCATCCCCATCAGCCTCTCTGACGCGGGTGCAGAGGACGGTGGCAGCGGAGGAGGGAGTGGGGTGGAAGGTGACTGCGGTACCTATGGCACTCCCTGTTTCCTCATGTGCGGCGTCGGCAGAGGCCCTGCGGGTACGCCGGCTGCGTGTTCACTGGCCATGGCTCGGGCAACTGCAGTCCCTATGCGGTGGCACACTGCGGCTACAACTCCGGTGCTCCGGCCGGGTGTGCTACCAGGACTGCTGGACTCTCGTACCGGACACCCCAACGCGGCACGGCAGCGGGTTCAGCATGAACTCAAGCGTTCAGGGAGGCAATGAGGGGGGATACCATCTAGCTAGTAACGTTGCACCGACTGCGACGATGAGTTACCGTGTGATAGCCTGCAGCGATGCTGCAGGAGCTGAAACTGTGGACGCGGATGCGGATGAGCTGAGTGTGCCATTCTGCAGTGTGATGGAGTGGGATATCCTTCTTGACAAGGGAACTGCCGCAGAGGAGGTGGGCGAGGCAAGTTGGGTAGCAAGGCAGCAGTTGCAGATGCAGCCTGTGGGTAGCGGTATGTGGAGACTGCCTGCCGCGTCTGCCTCGCGCATCGCTAGCCACCCACTCACTGCAGAGGAGGCACTGGTGGCACTGCACCCTTTACACGCTTCGTGGTCACCATCAAGTAGCATCGGCGGTGATCACAATCGCACCACCACCACCACTTCCATAACCACCCTTTTACCTCACCACGTGGAGGACGGACTTCTCACAGTGGAGCTCACAGCCGTGCCGCGTGTGATGACGGCAGTTTCTGGGCTATCCAGAGCAGCGCCGCCGGCGGAGGAGCTGCGGTGGAGGTGGCCTCCCACCGGTGTCCCGGCGACGGTGGAGCTGCGCGTGGAGGACTGCTTAATCATCCCGAGAGACGGCCATGGCGCCACCGCACCTGCGAGGATAGCTGTCGTGGCGGCCGACGATGACAGCGAGGAGAATACCGATGGTAACATTGTGAATCTTGGTACCAGCGCCCGCTGCACTCACTTGCTGCAGCTGTGCCAGCAGGCTGTCCGTGATGATCGCGAGGGTTTCTTTGCGCTACGAGGAATTGGATGCATGGATCGCTTGCACCTGCAGTGGCCTGCACGACAGTACCCCTGGTTCGCGCGCGTACCCCCAACGTTGCTGCTGATTCTCGCTCAGAGGAATGGCGAGCTGATGGGGGTGGCGCCACTGCACCAGTTGGAGGAGTTTGCTGAGAGTAGCGGGAGCGTGTGGGCCCCAATTTATGACCCAACAGATGCCACACACAGTGGCTTCACAAGGATTTCCTATCGACACAACTTCGAGCAGCAGCCCCCACATACACTTGGCACGCAGCCCGAGGGGTCCGAGGCATTGACACTCCCGCAGCCCATTGTGGCTCCACCTAGTGGATTGTGGGCTGTGAGTGTCGTGGCGGTGCGCCTGAGAAGCGACGTGGTACACGGAGCTCCAACTGAAGAGGGCTCCTTTGTTCAGCCCGCAACCAGCGCCAGTTGTCACTCCACACTGGAGGAGCAGGGTGAAAAGTGGGCGGGCAGAGGGCCATACGATGTGCTTGTTGGGCTTCAGGACCATCAGTACCGCCTGCGCGTCCCTGACCACTCCTCTTACTGCCCCAGTAACCCACTGAGTGAGACTGTTCTCTTCCCTGCGCACGATAGGCAGCAGCTGCTCGACAGAGAGGGCGTCTCCGCCCCAGCAGCGTCGTCCTGTCTGCTGCGCGCGCAGGTCTCCACCCCTGCGGGGCCTGCCTCCTGTGTGGTGGACTTGCTGTCTGCCATCACAGAGCAGGGTCGCCACCCACCGGATGACAGTGACGGCGGTAACGAAAGACTGGCGATGCGTTGCTGGGTACCGCTGCTCCGGACTAGCAGTGCCGCCAGCACGAGCGCGCAGTGCGTGGGCCAAGTGCTGCTGAGCTGGCGCCTGGTAGAGCGAATCACAGGGCGTGGTGTGTACGACACTGTATGGGGGTGGAACACAATGAGGCGCCACGCAGTGATCGGAGGGACGGGAACAGTTGCGGGGGTAAATTCAAATGCAGCTACTTCGGACACGGCGGCTGTGGAGGCAATGCAGTGGCCGGGCACACCGACCGAGGACGATGTCCACTACTTGAGGCTCTCAGAGCTACGCTGGGAGCTGCCGTCACCCCCCACTGACGCCGTCGGTCTCCCACACTCAGGGACGAAGGTGTGGGTTGTCATACGAGCCCAGCGCCCAGACCACCATAGAGGTGTTGAAACTGTGATGGACCAGACCGCGTTGGGCTCTTTCCTTCCTCCTACCGACCCCAGCGCAGCACCGGGGGAAATCGTGTGGCCACACTCACAGCTGCTCCTCCCAGTCTTCAGCGTCAGTGCAGCCGTTACCGCGCCTCAGCTGGAGATTTCCATCTACACGGCAGCTGATGACGGCGCTGCACTCTCCCATGATCGTGTGGCAACCGGTGCGTTGATGCTTACGCCCGACAATGGCCCCCGACGCTGCTGTGCTGTCCGAATGCTGAGTGCGGCGTCAGGGCTTTGCGGGCGTCTGCAATTGTGCTATGAGGTGTGCCCGAGCGCGGTGGCGCTCGCTGCTGGGGCGGCGACAGCGGTGGCCCCGGCCGCACTGCTTCTACTGCACCTGAGGGTGACCGCACTGACCATACACGGGATCGATATCGCGACTGTCCACCACCACCAGCAACAGCATGACAGCGAGGACAGCGCAGTGCCAGAGATCGCGTGTGTCTCTGTTACTGCACCTTCCATGCCGCTCCTGACCGCGGGCGCGGCTGGTCTGAAAGAGCCAGTGGAGTTGGTGGCTACTTGCGTGCCGCAATCCAACCACACGGCCGGGGCAGTGCAGGTGGAGGCCGTAGAGTGGCGTGGTGATGTGTGCACTCACGAGGGCGCCAGTTTCACCATCCATCTCTTCGCATCGGTAGCCCCGCACCCACGGCAGTATCTCACTGGCGCGACTGCTGAGCCGATGTCAGTGCGCGGCAAGGCCACCCTCACACTACCTCCCCGTCACGACCTCGCCAGCAGCGGCAGCAGCGCCCTCCATTACACGATTGAGGTGCGGGACCTGGTGACGGGCGGGTGGGTGGGGTCCCTCACATGCGTGGCAGCGGTGCTCGCCACAACGGCGGGCGTCTTTGACGCGCGGGCGGTGTTTTGCCGGCGTGTTGGGCGACTTCAGCTGCGCGACTGTGCTGGCCTACTGCGCGGTGACGTGGCAGGGCTGTTGCGGTGGGTGAGTGGGTACAAACGCCTGGTCGAGGTGGCTGCGGAGCAGCGAGCCACGCGCGGCCGGTTAACACGGCGACTGAGGGAGCGGCTGCGGGCAGTGCGTCGACAACTGTCAGAGGTGATGGCGGCGAACGCGAATGCGGGCACTGACGCTGCAGCTCCAGGCGGGCTCGCACGGCGTCTGCCACTGCACTTGACCCTATCCTCGTTGAATGACTTTCAGTCGGAGGGACTGCGGACACTCTCCTGCACCGCCTTCGAGGCCCCGTCAGCAGAGGAGATGGTGCGCACGCTACTTGACGCGCACCCCACCTCACCAATAACCGAGCAGATGACGGGGAAGGTGGCTGACGGCGTCAGCAGCACGCTTGCTTCGTCGCCTTTGCTCACTGCCGAGCTACAGTCCGTGCACACATACATGGAGGACGAGGAGGAGGGGCACGCGGCGGGGGCAGTTAGTGTGGATGTGCGACTCCATGCGCAGTATCTGGACCAGCCACGCAAAGATACTACACAGACCAGCGCTGGCGCGGTGGCGAGCACCATATGGCGCTTGCACCCCGGCACGCTGGCAGACGGTCCCACCTCAGAGCACACGTGGCTCACACTCTCCTCTGCCGCCACGGAGGCGGAAGGTGGTGAGGAAAGGGACTGTGCATATGTGCGGGCCGATGCACATTGGGAGAGCCAAACAATACGTGGGCAGTACTCGCTCTCCTGCCTGCGTTTCGTAATGGAGGATGATGGTGAGAGCTCTTCCTGGTCCCTTGGTCACCCAGTGCGTCCTCTTTCCGCTGCGTGCCTCTGTGTCGTCTACAAGTTCACCGTCGATGGTAGCGAGCATGTCCAGCGACTTCCCCTCTGGGGCATACCTGGCAGCGCTCACGGTGAGGCTGCCGTATTCTCTGGCACTCCCGGACCACACGCGTGGTCGCTTGCCTCCACTCTGGTGCCTCGCATTGGGCAGTTTGGGGCCACGATTGCGCGCGTGGAGTTGGTGGAGCTCATCATGAGCCGCTCGGCCACCCCATCGTCCTCTGTGGAGTGTGACAGCGAGGGAGTGTGCATTGGGGTCCATGAGTGGACGGCTGCAGATGAGCAGTACCTGCTCGCCGATGTATCTAATGATCAGCAGAACACCCGGTGGCTTAGCTTCCGCGACGGCGAGCAGACGGTGCCTTACAGGGCTCTGGTGGCGGTGTCACGCAGCACTGCGCCGCTCTGGCAGCAGAGACCACAGCGGCGTGCCAGCACACTAGATAGCGGCACGGCCTCTGTCGACATCCTCTCCGTCACCGTGGGCGTGGATGGGACGATGATGAGCGCCCCAGCAGATCTGGGGGCGATCAGATGCAGTCTGGAGGCGACAGCCTCGAAAACAGTCCCAGCCGAGGCGGGGCCAATGCACGTGGCCGCCGCGGTTGCTGGGCCAGCACTGCACTGGTGCTCGGTCCTTGATGCCGCTCCCGCTACATACATAAGCAGCAGTGAGGGCCCTGCCAAGCTCACAGAGTCCCAGGGGGAGGAGGAGGGGGGGGGAATAGCGGCTGGGGGCGGTGGTGACGAAGCGACTGCTCAGACAGAGGTATCCACAGAGATTCGGGCGGCCCGAGTTCAAATCAGGTGGGGTGAGTGCCGTGCCGCCGCCCAGCCTCGTCTCACGGCCTTCTCTTGGGGCCTACGCGCGCTGCACGAGACATCGCGCCCACTGCACCTCACCTTCACCCACACGGGCACCTCTAAGGAGCCGGAGGTGCTGGAGACCTGGTCCACGTTGGAATACCTACTCGACTCCAGCACCTGTGAGGGCGGGGTCGCCTCTGCGGTACTGCCACTGTACCAGCGGCACACGAACAGCAGCGCTGAGGCGCCATTAGAGGTTGTTGGCAGGGTTTCTGTGCAGTGGCGGCTGCGAGGCCCGGGTGTTGCCAGCTCCGGTGGCCCCACCCTCCGTCTTTCTGAGGATGTGGAGGCGAGCAGGTGCGCTGCTGCAAAGGTGCAGCGATTCGTCCGCGGCGAGCCTGAGGAAGCGGTCATTCGTCGTCTCCTTTGCTCGGATGCCCACGGAGGTGGCTGTGAGGCGGCCGGCGAGCAGCTCCTCTACCGCTGGGAGCAGGAGGAGGTGTGGGTCGACGCACTGCTGAGTTCTGTGAGGGAGCAGAAGGCCCGTCAAGCGCGGGCAGAAAAGGATCTTGTGTGGATGGTGACGGGGGTCGAGGTCGTGCGACTGCGGCTGCCGCGCGCAGTGTCAGAGCCCCCCATTTGGCGAGGAAAGGCGAGGCAGCGCCTGTGCATTTCGGAGGACGTCATCGATGCTGCGGACTTGCCGGCGTCACCGGTTCCACTCCTCTGTCAGATCTCCCTTCCGGCCCCTCGACGACGTGGACACGAGAAGCAGCTCCGCCCGATGGAGGAGGAGGATAAAAGGGATCAGGAGGAGCTAGTGGTGGGTGTGGCGAGGGCAATGGGGCGTGCCGTGGGCGTGGATGTGGAGAGTGCAGAGCTGCGTGATGGCACGAGCGGCGGACCTGCACTCTACTGCTGCCACTTCCATCCGCTGCGGTGGTCGATGCGGCGCCGAGATGTGCGTAGTCACCGCACGCAAAGGCGCACGAGCTTGTCGGTGTGGCAGCTCCTGGACACCCACTCCGCAGGTGGGGAGCCGAGCACGCGCCTCCTCGGTGAAGTGCGACTACTGCCCGTGTGGCGTGAGCTCGGTCAGTGGATAGGTACAGAGATGGACACTTTTGCCGGGGTCGGCTTTCGCACCTTGTGGCTGCCGCTCGAATCTCCTGAAGGTGGCGTCTATGCAGAGGCAGTTGCACGACTGCACCTGCGGCCCTTGCGCACAGACGGTCACCAGTCCGATGCGGCGTCGAGGGCCACTGACGACATCGTGACGCCGGAGACGCCACCGTCAGTCGGGGATGTAAGTGCACCCGAGGTTGCCGCCGTTGTGCTCTGCGGACGCGTGGAGCAGGTCGAGTTGGTGAGTGCAGCGGACCGTACTGGTGGTGGTGGCGGTGCAGCGACGGTCCCCGCTCTTGGGCTGATCATCGCGGGTGGCGGGAACGCGGATGGCGTGGCGCTGATGGGCTCCCGTCTTGCCACGGTCACTGAGCCGGCGGAGTGTGGGATGTCACCAGCCCCTCTGGCCCAGCACGCCGCTGTGGGGCCAACAGGTGCTCCATTGCAGTCACTACTACCCGTGCCCGTGCCCGTGGCGGTGGCCCCCACCCTCACCGCTCACAGCTTCCCCGTCTCCGCCTCTGTTACGCAGCCGGCCGCCTCCGCGCAGGGTAGCGCGGCTTCCCAGTCACAGGGCGACGACTTTGAGGACTCCAGCGGCGGCGAGCGCTCCCCCACCAGCGCCACGGCGGCAGCGCCGATTGCGCTGGTAGCTCCCATGGTGCCGGTGCCAATAACCCTTGTGACACCAGCTCCAACCCCAGCTCAAGGGCAGGCAGTGCAAACCCCAGAGACCATGACCACCACTGCGGTTGCACTGCAGTCCATGTTTGCATACGAAGCCAGGCGTGGAGGTTCCTTTCCGACGTCTTGGCCGATGGACGTGTACATCGCGCAGTGCACCCGCGGTGGTGACACACAGCGGCTCTCTAGCAGGCTTGCGGCAGCCGAGGTGGAGTGCATATTAGGTGTCGCCACGGTGACCATCGACATTCCCGAGGCTGGGATGCTGGCGCGTGGGGGCCATGTTCAAGTTCGTGTGCCCCTGGCCCCACCGCCGCCACCACCACCACTATCGTCAGGAAGCCCCACCCCGAGCACCATCCCGCTGTCGTTCACGGAGGCGATGGTCACCATGTTCGTGTTCTTCGCTCCAGCAAGCGCTGAGGTGGCAGCCCGTGAATTTGTAGCGAGCACACGTAGCGGCGTCAGACAGGACAGCAAGAGCCCGGCGTCGTCGCCACAGCGGCCCAGGGTGGATTCGCTAGTGCACTGTCTCTCGCCCCACCCCGACCCGATGACGTTTGGCCTCGTGGAGGGTTCCGCTCTATCGCAGTCGTCTCCTTTAGTTCCCCCCGGGGCCGCTTTGTGCGTGGTGGGAGACGGTGTTGTGATGGCTGCGGGTGGGCTGCAGCGAGCGATGAGTACTGGGGCCTTGATGTTCCTTCACGGCCCAGAGCAAGCGGGCGGGATCGGGGAGGGTGAGGATGGGGAGGGAGGCCGCCGCGCCATCCTGCACAATGCATATAGCGTGGCTTCTGGACGGCGCCTTGTCAAGGAGACTGTCCTCATGGCCCCGCTGGTCTCTAGGGCACGCTGGCGCTGGCGGTCGGACCCCCCAGTGAGTCTCTTACGCCGTGCTGTGCCACCCAACTCGACACCGCCCTTCGGGGTGGCACCACTGATACCCCTCACTGCAGGACGCGGCGGACACGTACTGGTACCATACAGGACCCGGAATGGTGGGTGGTGCTTGCTGGTGGATGGGGGGTTGCAGTGGGGACCACTCACCCAAGGAGGTGGAGATGGGCCGGAGGTCACCAGTAACGGCACACAGTTCTCAGGGCAGAAGCGCGGCGGAAATCGCGACTGTGCTAGCAACGCGAGCAACTCCAGGGCGTCAAGGGCGCTCATATCAGGGGTTTCACCGTCCCCACCTCTGCGTCGAGACATTGTCTCTGGGGCTGCGCAGCTGGAAAGGCGACCTGCTCAGAGCATTGTGTTTCCCCACACAGCGCTGCAGACCTACAAGGTATCCCACTCCGGTGTCAGCGACTCGCGTGCGGGGAAGATGACTAACGGTGATGATGATGGCGTAAGTTACGCGTTCCACGCCGCCGTGGCTCTCGGAGACTCTGTGTGGTTAGTGGGAGGGTGGCGGACATCGGCCCATGGGGCGCCGCAGCGCTCAGCGCTCGCGGCGGTGCCAGCGCTCCCGATTGGAGTGACGACCTCTGCGAGCGCTCTGAAGCAGGGGCTAGTAGAGCGACGACGACGCGAGGTGCAGAACGCCGTGATGGACGCGCGGCACCGTCTCACCCCACAGCCCCCGCGCCACCCGACTGCTGGCGGGGACAACAGGGCTGTGGTCCCACGCGGGTACGCTATGGCGGCGGCATCGGGTCGCAGTGGCCGTGACCACACGGCAGGGCTGCGCCTCTGCGGTGATGTGCGGTGCCTGTGCCTGAGTCGACCTGTCCTTGCCTCCGTCCTTGTGCAGTCCCTCCCCAATCTCGGGAGCGGCACAGTGCCACACCCCGGGGGCGACACGGCGCTGCTCGCACCCTCTCTCGTACCATTGACTGGGGAATCACCGCAACTCGCTTGTCACACCGCCATGAGCTGCGGCCCCCTGATCTTCCTCTTCGGTGGTCTCACCACCACGACTGCGGCTCCCGAGGAAGGCAGAGTGGACGGGAAGGATATCGACGAGGACGTCGTCGTCTCGGATGTCATGTACGTCTTCCACACTCAGTGGCTCACGTGGTACGTGCACGCACGGCCATCGTCACCGGCATCCGCGGCGGTGAGTTGGCCTACTGCACGTTACGGCCACAGCGTCGCAGCAATGGAGAGCGGTCGCTCTGATTTGGCCGCGTTTGTGATGTACGGCGGAGCGAGCGGGAGTTCACAGCTTGTGCCCCGCGGAGAGGCGCTGTGGGTGTGCGTGTGCAGCTCCCAGGGTGAGGTTCGGTGGCGACAGGTATCGATCCCCGACGAGTCCCCACTGAACGCACGGGTGTTCCCTGCCATCCAGGTAACCAACCTGCCGCGAGGGGCCAGCGCGGATGCTGGTCAGCTCATCACAGCCAACGGTGGCGACGGTAGTTTGCTAGAGTGCGGGCATCCCGATGCCAACTGCGGTGGGGTGTGCTCCTGGGTGCTCATCGTCACCGGTGGGTCAGCGGTGCGACTGGCCGGAGCCGCTAAGGCTGAGGAACAGCCAGACCGCTCGGCGGCCGCGGCTGACACTAATCACGGTACGACAGTCTTCGGGGAGTACGTGGAAAGTTGGCTTGGGGGCCCTGCTCAGACAACACTCTTTCTGGAGTGCACGAGCACCTCTATTGAATGAATCAACGTACTTATATGGGTAGCTAGATAGATTTACTCGCGCTGTTGCATCTCGTCATCGTCGCCATTAAACATCACTTCCCACATACAGACACGGCAGCGAGCACCTCTTCTGAGGTCCGCCGGCTAATGGCAGTGTCGCCATGGCCGCTCCTGATGTACTTGCGACCTTGTGGACGTTGCCTGTGCGGCTTGCATCACCCTGCCATCTCCTCTCCCTTTTCGTCCTTTTCGTTACATATTTTTCATGTGTCCGTACCCAGTACCGCAAGCCAAGATACAAAGAGATACGACAGTTGACGCACACACACACACACGACGTGCACACATAACGTTAGTGAGACAGGCAGCCGGGTATGTCTTTCCTACATCTCCGCTCGCGTCGCGCCCTTGTGCCCATTACTGTGCTGCTGCTGCTGCTGGTGATCGCCGCGCGGCACGGTGGCTGCGCTCCGGGGGCTGCACTTGAGGATGCGGAGGTGAACTTCTACTCGGTACTGGGCCTGGAGGCGAAGGGCGAGGACGCAACGGAGCGGGACATCAAGAGCGCGTGGAGGAGCCTCTCCAAGAAGTATCATCCTGACATAGCTGGCGAGGGGTCCAGGCGACAGTACCAACACATCCAGCGCGCCTACGAGGTGCTGGGTGACCGACGGAAGCGGAAGGTATACGACATCCTTGGCCAGGATGGCCTCGCTAAGCTCGAGAATCCGCAGCAACAGCAGCAACAGCATCATCCGCTCTTCGAGTTCTTTGGGATGGGTGGTGGTGACGGTGGTGGCAGCGACCGTGGGCCGGACCTTGTGATGATACTCCGAGTATCACTGCAGGATGTGTACACCAGCGCCGCCCACACAGTGAAGTTCATGAAGACTCGTATCTGCCGCACTTGCCGTGGCAGTGGCGCCAAGTCCGAGGACAGCATTGTGAAGTGCCCACACTGCAGTGGCAGTGGCGTCATCACGCGACGCGTGCAGGTGCTTCCTGGCTTTGTGCAAACCATGCAGCAGCCCTGTTCCCACTGCCAGGGGAAGGGGTCGCACGTGACGGCGCACTGCGGCACGTGCCACGGCAAAGGCGTTGTGCGCGAGATAGCAACGATCAGCGTGGATATGGAGGCTGGCACACCGGAGGGTCACATTCTCACCTACGAGCTCGAGGCTGACCAGCAGCGGGGCCAGGTGCCGGGAGATTTGCTCCTAACCATCCTCACTGACGCCCACCCACAGTTCAAGCGCGTGGATAACGATTTGCACACCACCGTTCAACTTTCCCTGAAGGAGGCCCTCCTCGGCTTCGAGAAGAGCCTCACCCACCTCGATGGCCACACCGTCGAGCTGCAGAGCAGTGGCGTTACGCAGCATGGCACTGTAGTGAAGATAGCTGGAGAGGGCCTGCCACGCCACCACGTGCCGTCGGAGCGTGGGGAGCTCTTGGTGACCTACGTTGTAAATCTCCCTGCCACCCTGACCGCTGAGGAACGCCGAGCCATTGAGGAGACATTTTGATGGACATTTCTAGTTAAAGCACACAGAAGACAGAGGGACAGAGGTACAGGAGCAGAGGGCCACGAATGTGTGTGTGTGTGCGTCTGCTTCACTCCATCCCCTTTCTGTGCCGCGTGGCACACCAATCAACCACTGTGGCGTCATCTCATACCCCACTCTCTCCTTGCGCTATTCGCTACCAGCGTATGCCTCGGAGGTGTGTGCGCATCTGTGCTTTAAGTGCGATAAAAAGAAAATATGAATGAACCGTCGCCCATCATCACCCACAACAAACAGCAACCACATCAAAAACCACCCGAGGAACTTTCGCACTCGTGTGCTCATGCGTAATGGCATGCATACTCGTGCGCTCACATTGCCTGTGCTACCCAAGTCCCCCAAAGTTCATTAGAGGACCTTGGCTCGTTACATCACAGGAAGATGCGATACGACGAGAGGTAGAGGTCGAGAGAGGGGCCATGCACCAAACTTCTTTCGCAGCCGCAGCATGCACTCTTTGGTCTATGCTTCTCTCTGCATATGCTTTTAGGTGACCTCTGTTGCTCTCTTTTTCTGTATGCCCTCTCTCCGCCCGACACATTTCCATCCGAACTTTAGTGCTTTGAAATCCACTGTATTACGTGAGCGGGGCCCACATACATTACTTACTAAGGCAAAACAATAACAGCAACTTTAGCTTGCATGTGCGTGGGAGACCGCTGTTATTAAAATACACACCACACAGTGCCAACATTTTCAGTGTAGTGCCCTTGCCTTGTTCAGGATCATGTCCACCACACCGTACTTTGAGCCAGTGGAGACGTGCTCTACGAGCGGCAGGGCGGTCAAATACTTCTCGTATGACATCACACATGGCGCTCGTAGCTATGCCACACTCGATGACCTCATTAGCAATGCACTAATGACGAAGGGTGCGCTGTGGGTGGATGTCCAGGGCGAAGGCGTGGAAGCGCGCCAGCGCCTCATCTCTGCGCTCCCATTTGGCACCAACATGATTATCCCGGCGACGGTTCAGGAGGAGCTGTCGGTGCCTACTGAGAACGATGTTGTCGAGCTGGAGCCACTGCTCGCCAGCTATGTGTACGGTGTGGTGAGCTGCTCAGCTGGCAGTGGCCTCTTCACTGGGAACCAGAATCCTAACATGACGGAGCACGAGTACTTCACAGCAGAGGCCCTGGACGCCGCGAATGGGATGGTGTGGTGTTGCTTCCTGGCGTCTGAGCGGGTGCTATTGACGTTCCACGACCGCCCACTCGTCGGGCTTGCGGAGGTGGTGCGCAGCGTCGAGATGCACTACCCAGCAGGGGCCTTTTCGAGGGATCATGACGCAGCGCCGCTCACTACCAGCGCGGTCCTTGCCACCATGATCTCGTTCACGAGTGAGACCATGCTTCCCGATCCCACGACGCTGCTCAGCGAGGTGGATTGCATTGACGAGATGGTGCTTCTCATCGCCCCAGGTGAGCGTGACCAGCCGGACCTGCTGCGGCGCGTGGCCCTACTGCGCCGCCGTATCTCAGCGCTGCGGGCGCGCCTCTACCTGAAGGAGAAGCTGCTCCAGGACATGGTCACTCCGGCCATGCGGGGCAGCTTCGTGGCCGCGGACCCGACACAGACGGTGGCTGTATACAAGGACACTCTCGAGAAGGTTGGCCAGGTGGCCGACCGCCTCGACGACGCCCGTGATATCCTTAATCAGGCCAACCTGAACTTTGTGACCGGGGTGTCGATGCGCATGTCTCAGAGCTCGGCCAACATGGATTTTAAGATGCAGCTGCTGGGCCAGGTCGCCACCATCTGCCTCCCACTCAACCTGGTCGCCTCTATATTTGGCATGAACTGTCGCGTGCCCTGGCAGTCCGATGACCACCCATCCCTTCACGCCTTCTTTGGCATCCTCGGGGTGATGCTGGCATGGTGCGTGGTGTGCAGTGTCCCCACAATTGTCAGTGTCATCAAGGGGAACAAGGCGAAGGCTATCGTCCCAACCTACTAACAAGCGGTCTCGGGGATGGGGTTAGGGGATATAGAAGACACAACTGAACGAATACGTATCCCATTAAAAAAAAAACAGTCGCTGCGAAGAAAACGTTACATATTCACGAACAAACGCACACACACACCTTGCCACGCTCAATTAAGAGCTGCTTGTCCTCCCGTGGCGGTCGTTTCCGCTGGCAGCGCCGTCCGGCTCCGCTCCTCTTCTTTGTTTGTGGTCAGGGCAGCGGCCCCCCCTCGGGCGGCCGCCGGATGGCGTGGCGCAGGTGGAGCCCAGCCCAGCCGCCCGCCCTGGCCTGCCAGGGGGGCGATGTTGTGGGGGCGAGGGGCGGGGCGGGGGTGGGGTCGTTGTTGGCAGGGGTGGGTGCCCGGGGCTGGCGGCGGACGCCCCCAGGGTTAAAAAGGGGCACGGGGCGCCAAGTGCTTCGGCGCGCGTGTGCGATTATGTTTATTGAATTATTGAGGGTTATATGGCAATGCACGTCTACACGGCAAAGCGGTTCTCTCCGACAAGTGTGATGTCTTCATGCGACAGGCCTCTCCTGCTGTTGGCCGGTCTGTTAACTAAACTAAATGATAGTGCAGGTTTCAAATCTGCTTGAGCATTCATTTTCTTTATTAGTGGTGCTCTTTAAATTCCTCACTCGGCTCGTCTTACTTATTTCTTGAGATTTTTTTTCGCATGTATATATATATATATGCACCCACCCCACAACATGAGCTGCACTACGTCGCCCCTCGGGGAGATTGGGGGAGGGGAGGGGGTCTCCCAAATTAACTCCACAGGCGTTTTCTATATATACAACTGTATGTATGTATTTGTGACTACTCTATCCACCTCATCCAGCAACATACTCATGCGCATACAAACGCTGCGCAGAGGCAGAGACGGCGCAGTTGGAATTTGGCTGCAACTGGCAGACAATCGTGCCTATTGTGAAAGATGGTTATGACAAGTGAAGGGGGAACAACAATACAAACGAAATCGAACAAACAATGGCGTGTTATTTACGGGTGCTCGACAGTCCCTATCCTGTCCTAACCATGTGCTCATGGTGGGAGAAGGACCTAGCGGGGCGCTGAACGTGCAGACAGACGGAGGCGGGGTTAGCAAGGAGAAAGAGCAAGGGGGGGGGGGGGGAAGAGGACAAAAAAGGCAGAGTTTTGACGTCAGCACCGCGCGGAGAAGGAATCCACCTTGTATCCCTCCTCTCTCTTTCTATTGCTATTTTACTCGCTATTATTATTACGCGTGCCCACGTCACGTGACAACTTCTCCCCTCCATCCCTCCCGTGCACAACGTCGCGGTCTCCCCGCCGCCTCCCACCCTCTCTCAAGCTGCCGCCACCATCGTGCCTAGTCTCTCCCCCCTTTCCACCCGCCTATACTTGCACATGCCACTACCGCAGTGATGTCACCCTAATATTAACGGCGGAAGTCGCCCCAGCGATCATCCGTGGGTGGGGCTACAGCAGGCGTGCGGGGCTTATCCCCATCGCGACCACCGCGTGTGCCGGCGCCACCACGCCCGCCACGGCCGCGTGGTGACCCGCCTTCCTCACGCTTCGGGATCTCCGCGGCGGGCTCGTCACGCCAGTTCCCAAACGTTGGCGAGCCAGCATCCCCACTGGGGCTCTTCTCTCCCCCGCGCCGAGGGCCGCGGAAGTCGAGACGGTCGTCGCTGCGGTTCTCGCGTAGTTGGCGGAAGTCCGGCTGGTCTACAGGCCGCTCACTACGCCAGTTCGTGAAGTCCTCGGGAGCCTGCAGAGGCGAGGCATTATCAGGGGAGCCCTGCACTGCTGACCCGAGCAGGTCGCGTGAGAGGTCGGTCAGCTCGACACGGGAGCCAAAGTTTGAGCGGCTGCCGCCGTGGCCCATGCCGCCACCGAACCCCTGTCCCTCATACTGCTGTCCCCCAAAAACGTCTCTGGAGAGGTCCATCCCGGCGAGGCCTCCAGGCGGTAGCTGACCGGCCTGGTCGCGAGAGAAGCTGGGGACACCCCCCTTGGCACCAGCGCCGTTGTTCAGCAGTCGTTCTACCTGCTTCGGCGTGGCGAGGTCAACGTACATCTTACGTCCACGCTGCATGGTGCCGTCCAACACGAGCGCCACGGCGATAGCCTGTGCGCTGTTGAACTCGACAAAAGCGAATGTCTTGCCATCTTGATTGATGAGGCGTTGGGTTACTACAGTGGCCGTGTTGAAGAGCTGGAGAAAATCCTCCTCCGTGGTGCCGTTGCGCAGGTTACCAAAGTGCGCGACGAAAGGGGGCTGCAGGTCGTCGCAGGTTACGCGGCGGTCAGGCTGCACCATCTGCGCGGTACGAAAGTTCTCCGCATCGACGAGGGTGTTGTTGGTGGTGCGGCTGTACTCGCGGCGCTGTTTCTCAATCTTCTCCTCCAGCTTCGCCTGAGCAAGCTGCTCAGGGGACAGCTGCTCACTGTCTGCCCAATCGTACGCATCTTCGGGGATGTAGGTGTCATTGAAGTCGTTCAGGTTCATGGTTTTCCCACGCCCCTTCTTCGCTTTTGGCGCCATGGTTGGTTTATTCTGACTGTGTTGTGTGAATGATGAAAAATAAATAAATGAAAAGGGAGTCTTAGTGTGGGTTGCTGTCGGTGCGCTGGAATCTTGCGTTGTTGTGCGTAATATATATATATAGAGAGAGAGAAAAGGAGAGCGAGCAGAGGATATGTATAATCATTTTTTTATATTTCCCCCTCGTGCGCTTGTTGGTGACAGCATCGGGGGATTGGGTGAGGGGGGGGGAGGCAGTGACAGTGCCGGGAGGAGGGGTGGGTGACCTCTTGTTGGATCTCTTTTGATCTCTCCATTTTTCACCACCGATTATGTGGCAGCATACAACACACAGAAATGACACCTATTAGCGTGTACAGATACAGAAATTCTTTGTTAAAACTAAACAATACACACGAACGCCTTCCCCCCCAGAGAAGCAAGATGGCATTTTTTTTAAAGCGAGCATGATCACTCACCAGAGCACCTGCAGTAAGGGGGGGGGGGGGGGGAGGGAGGGGGGGGGGGCCCAACCCGAAACCCGGGAAACTATATAAAAAAAAAAATAAAAAAAATAAAACATTTCGGAAAGGGGGGAAGAAAAAAAA
>JAODGE020008092.1:0-12984 GCA_027574965.2 Ecitophya simulans
ATATACACCATTAGACAAAGATTTTCCAGCCATATACAAGCAACGAATTAATCCTGGTTTATCACATGGATGTAAAGTAACATTTCAAAATTTCGGGTTCTTATACTAACATCAAATAGTGATTAATAAATTAATTATTGCGCAGGCCTCCGCAACTACATCGTCGATGCAAATAAAAACGCGGCCGTTTGATAATATGGTGTATTCATGATTGCCACTATCAACAATTTGTGGCGATAAACTGTCCCGCGTAAATTTAACCGGTTATCACTCCCTCGAGTGAAGTCGAGCGAACGGATGAACTTGAGTTCAAACATAACTTTGCTTGCTTGCTAATGAAGCGCAATGCGATTGTCTCATGCGCGGGCACAACAGAGTGCGAAATTCGAACGACGTGCGCTAGTCACCAAGGTCTTTACGCGAAATTAACTTCATTCGAATGTCATTTGCATTGCCGGCGCTTGGCGAGACTTTTCCAAGTCATTATAAATCTTGTCCGCCTGCTTCCTGCATTCTTCCGCATGCAACGTGCGGAAATGTCGAGTGAGTCTCATAAACGGCGCTGAAACTTTCTATAACGAACCGGGCACGGATTGCGTTTAACAGCCGCACATACCACGCGTAAATTTAAAACAGTTTCATAATGCATATAAATGAACAACGATTTTTAAAAAGCAAACAATGAAGAGTGAACGCAGTGCCGTCGTCGCACGCTTGTAAGACGAAAGCAAACGCACAGTGCTAATTTTATCTATTGCGACTTTGTTTCGTTTGGCTCAAGGTCGGGCGAAATACATAATCCGATGATAATCCATTTCGACGGTTTCTAACAGTGACAAAATGGAGCTAAACTACACGAATGATTATTGGAAAATACTTCGCCTTATCGCTGGCGCTTTATCAAGAATATTGCAACACATAAATTTTAAAAATGTGTGCACAACAAGTTCAATCTGTTTTTCGATGTTTTCTACCTCAAATACAAGTTATTTTTTGAATCCGCCGACCTTAGCAAGGCTGTTGTCAACAGAATTTAATTTTTTGGTCGTCTACGTATATTTTTAACTGCATTATCAAGTTGTAGTTTAAACGTTGGCTGTAGGTCTACTTAATTTAATTTCTCTGTTACAGAGAAGAGTAAAAATCCGGACTTAATCAAAATCTACTCCTTACACCCTCACAAAAATAGCTTTCGCGTGGGACATTCCGACTTGCTCACATTCTGGCCAAACGGAACCAAACTGCGTATCTACAATCATTGTGATAAGACGGAGACACCGCACAGCGAGGACGTCATCCGTAATCAAATCGATTATGCGGAAGCCACCAAACAGAAATGGCACAACTCCGAACATTTCACCTATTGGTGTCGCTATGGTCCGATACAAATCAATCAGCGTATGAGAAACGTAAGTTTGATGTGCTGTTTACAGTCGGGTCACCGTGATAAACGTGCTCGGCTGTTTACCGAACGCCTATGCTGCGATATACGCGCTGACGCGGCGTCAGAACGTTCGAGCTCGTTCTACACTCGACTGACTCTACTCTACTTTAATCGAAGTTCACGTTGATGATAACTGATGATAGACGTGTTAGAAAGTGTATTAGAAATATCTAACAGAAATCATCTCTTGAACTGATTTGTTAAATGTCTTCCAAAAATGTAAATAACACTATAAATTTATCATTGGAGTGTGCACCAATGTACATCTTAATCCAACAAACTTGTTTGTATCTATCTAGATGTTGCGCAAAATAGGTCAAGCGACGTCGCTTTTGTTAATACTAAGCGGCAAAGGCATAATAGCGCGGGACGTAGGTGCCAAATTAGCACCGACGAAGAGCTTTAACGCCTCCTGACCATCAGTCAGACACGAATTAAAATTGTCTATTGGAAATCCTTTGAAAAGTGAATGATTCACGGTCGTATTTGTGCAGTAAGTTATCGAATTTTCATATATAAATTAAATTAACACTTTCAAAGAATGCGAACATTTGTGGCGTATGTTCTACTAACAAATTTGTTTTTGTTGTTGCGTTAGTTTCGTGGCATTTGCGGCACCTGAAGGTAACCCCTCGGCCGGCGAAGCGGTATGATTGCGTTAAACACGCAGATCAGTTTTACAAACACTACAGAATAGAGATACTAGGAAACGCAAGACTTTCAGACGCGCGCTCCCAGCGTACATGTATAAGTTAACGCAGTGTAAACTATTTATACAATCGCATTAAACAATTATGAATTTATCTCTGCGACGTAGATATTGTATTATGATCTGTTTGCACGTGGTTCGTAGCGCAAAACTTTTACAATCGGCATACCGTTCATGTATCAGACCGTTTCACACCAGCGAACAAAAAACAACGTGTTGTTTTAAAACTCGTTCAATGTCAATCTAAAACGAGATGAAAACCAGAATCAACATTCAGTCGCATGTATTACGCAACCTTCTGTCGAAGTTTCGTTTTAACTGGCACATTTTATAATTGTTTTGTTCACCTTTTACAGATGACTGACGCCAAATGGGGCAGCTTTGGACTCATGCTTATCAAAAAGCGCATCAGGCGTATGGCGAATACGAAATGAATGCGCTAATAAGGTTTCCACTTCAATGAATGAATAATTTTCGTCTAATTCATGTGCAACAAATTGCTACATGCAGCATCACGATGGTAAAATAATTAGTAATGTACATATTTGTCAACAGATGAGTAATAGTTTGAAAAAGAAATTCGATTACCAAAATACCGACCGAGTGAAATTTTTATCTACGTACATTGCCTCGCAATTACGTTACCTGTGATTTAAGGTGCTTTTCATACACGCCCAGTTTACATTATAGCACCAGTTGTAACTACGAAAATCGATATTTTTATGTAAATATTTCAATGTATTATATCTATTATATTAGACGTATTCAGGGAAAGCTTAAAGTGAAAAGTATGAAATCCAAACGATTTTAACTGTTTTTCAAACTTTTCTAAAAAGACACATTAATCGAAAATATACTATTTTACATTAGGCCCAGTAATACCCGCACATAACTAACCATTATGTTTATATAAAGCCATTTATTTAATATTGTTTATGAAAATTATAATATTTAATTATTCATGTATGTACCAAGATATTTTTAAAAGTTATAATGCAGTTTTTTTATTTAATTTTTGACGATCTTTTTTTAAATGTAGATAAGGTAAGTTCAAAAATAACATTCGGTAGTTTCGACATAACAGTTATAATGGGTAGTCGTTATCAGTTTTGCGCTGTTGCTTTTAATGATTTGTGCACATCGGCATTGTTATGATAACAAAATCGTTCATGTACATTGGCACGTGCAACTAGCGCACCTCAACTAAAAAAACGTCGTAAAAGTAAAAACGTTGTTTGAAAGCACTCACCTCGCGTAGGAGTCCAAACAGGACATCGGTGCTCAGCGAGCGTTCATGAGCTTCGTCCATGATGATCGCACTGTAGTGGTCCAGATCAGGTTCTCGCAAACTTTCACGCAGCAGTATACCATCTGTCATGTATTTTATGACTGTGTTTTCCGAAGTGCAGTCTTCGAAACGAATCGCGTAACCGACTTCGTCTCCTACGACAAACATCAAAACGTTTAGTTTTTTGCACCGTTGATAAGCGAGGAATAAATTGCTGCATCCAAAGAGCAGTTGCGCACTAACCTAATTGAGTTCCCATTTCATCACTGACACGTTTAGCCACAGACATTGCGGCGACCCTTCTCGGCTGCGTGCACCCAATCATTCCGTACTTACTGTAGCCATCTTCGTGTAGATATTGTGTCAGTTGTGTAGTCTTGCCGCTCCCCGTTTCGCCTACAATCGTGAATATATAATTTTCGAATTACTACAAGTCTCAATGTTTGCCTAGTAAAAGCATTATATGTTAATTATTAAATAGCCTGATTAATATTTACCGACAATGATAACGACCGAGTTGTCCCTGATAACATTTAGGACTTCTTGCCGCACAGCAAATGCTGGCAGGTACCTGCGCTGTTCCAAAATTGTTTTCTTCCTGGCAAAGTCACTGCTTGCCTCAGATTTTGTCATGTGTTCAGCGAATTTGTGATCCGTTTTGTAATCGGTTGAGTCGTCTTCCTTGTTGTATTTCGCATCCTCCTCGTCGACTTTCTTTTTTATACCCAAAATGTTTCCCATTTTCGAACCACCCAGATCCCAATGCTTCTTTTGAGCTTTTCGACGTTCTTTTTGTTCTCGATAGACTCTCACTAGGGGTGAGCCCTTTCTAGCAACTATTGCCATATCCGATGTGGGATCTCTGTGAAGAAAAAAAATACAATTTATAATTGAGAAAAAGCCTTGAAATCATGTGGAATATATAATATCCTTAATTGTGACTCGAATCCCTGCCTAAAAACGGGAAGCTTTTGTGCAATATTTTTCTTTGCAAAATAATCAAATAACATATTTATAGTATAAAATATGATTATGTATAGATGCACACACCTTATGTTAGTAAGAACATTCCCCGATTATCAATATTCAGCTGATATTTAGTAACATTTTAATGGTAATTAAACGGCAAACGAAAGTCTTAGAGACATTTTTGCTGGTGCTGTAATTGGTTGAACTTTAAAACGTTTATAGCAAAGTTAAGATGATAAGATGAGATTATATGTTTAAGAATATTAACGCAATGACTGATGTTGCGATGAAACTCGGCTGTGCTCTGCTGTACATTGCGGTATCGAATAACGACCAGCTTGGTTAATCAAGCAAAATTTGTTACAAAGCACCTAGCTAACGAACAAATTTTTAATATTTGCCGTATTCAGATTCAATCGTAACAGGTTGACGAACGTATTAACTTATTTAGTTTCACATAGATTTCTAAATAGCTTAATACATTGTTCATAACTTTTCAACAAACAACTATTTTAGGCACAAACGTCCTTTACTTACCTAACAGGAATAACGGGCTCAGGCTGCTTAGTAAAAACAATACGACCATCCAAAAACGGCGGCACAATATTATGCACCAACAAGTGTACTCTGTCCACTGACTCCTCATCAAAATCTTCATTAAAGTCAACAGAATGAACTACCCCTGATGTAAGCATACGATTCCTCTCCCACAACTCATTATCTTTGTTAATCTGCCTTTGCTGTGCTGACATTCGTTTTTTCTTGCGCTGCTCCAACTGCTCCTCCTTTTTCTTTGTATACTCATCGCTAACCGTCGCAAAAGGATTATTCTCGTCATCGTAACCCTCGTCCATATTGTACCACTCACGATCAATTCTCCTCTGCTCCTCTTCCCACATATCTCTATCAATGGTATCATCCCATTTCCGACCGGCATTATCATCTCGTTCATTTTTAGGCATGGGTGTAGCTCCACTCTTCTTTCTATCTTTCATCCAAGAATTGTACTTATGAGCTGGAGTTACTCTTGGAGTATCATCTTCATACTTCCTCCTAGAGCGCTTCTTATCAGATTGTGTAGACTCGTTATACCGTGATCGGCAACTTCTTTCTGACCACTCTCCATGTCTATCAGTTTCACCAGGTATAGGTGTTGGAAAATCCCAGGATGATTTCTTTGTAGGTGGTAAATCATCATCATCTTCCCATGAGACTTTAGAAACATCATTCTTTAACATTATGTTTGGAGTTTTGGGTTCATCTCTAAATTTTGGAGTTCTAGCCCTCCTACTACTCTCACTCCTATCATATATATCATTTCGTTCACCTCTCCCCTTTTCTCTGTGACTCCTATCATCTCTTGCTCTGTTACTTTGATGATGCTTATCACTTTGATATCTTCTCCTGCTTTGGCATCTGTCTTTATAGTCATGAGCATAACTTTTACCATGGTTTTTCATGTCCTTTGAACTTGCAAATACACCCTTTTCCTTGTTTTTATTTGCCATTCTTTCAAGATATTTTTCTCTTGCTGCATCAGTAATACCACCAGTATAAGTAGGAGTTTCTTCTTGTTGTGATCGGAATTTCCTGTTGTCACCAGAATATTTTTGTCTAGGCGTATTATTTCCCGACTCATTGCTATCATCATCATCTATATCAAAGGACATTTTGCGAGCCGCCTCTTCTTTTTCTTTGCGTTTCTGTGCTGCCAATCTATCAAGGCCCAATAGTGATGGCTGAGGAACTTTAAAGGAAGGAGGCTTTTTCGTGACAACAAGACCTCCTTTTTCATTGGAACTTCCAGCAAGTCGATGCACTCCATCATCATCCATTTAAAAACCAAAATATTCACGGAAAATCTCAACTTTCTAGTTTTACGTTGTACACCGAATGTACAACCAACTTTTTTGAGGTTATCTAGTTAAATTCAAGCATTATACTCATTATAGGCAATTCTCCGTGAAGCTTGATGAAGCGCCATCTAGAAGATGATCCACCTGTCACGACTGTGAATGCGTCATCATCGTTGCTACGGTTACTCTACTCAAAAATATTGTTATATGAAAAATAAAATATTGATATAGCTTAACTTTTCAATGTTCTAGATTTTTTCACCTTATTACTTTGATTTGCATGTTGTATATATATATTCGCTAGAATTGCAATATAGTGTTGACTATTTAACTGGCTTCTTTATAACATATAAATCATTACGAAATTTACCCACATGGTAAAGTAATCGGGTATTAATCGTTTTATTTTATTCTACTTATTCTACTAATTAATCAAAAAGTGCTAAAGTATTACAGACGTTAATGATAAATGTTACTTTTATTAGCAACATTGATATATTCCTGGTGACCTATAATGGTGACATGTTTAAAACAGAGTAATCAGTGCTAAAATGTGCTTTAAAACCACAGCAACAATACATTCTATAACGTATGCATCAGGTTTCCGCAAAATTAAAAATTGCCACGCACAATTTGAAAATGCATGTGCGGCTAAATCGAGGAATACGAGCCTAATCCGGAATACGTGCTGCCGACTGCTGGTCAATATCAACAATTGTCCGTGACTTGAGTGGCTCGCTTCGGGCTACCGGCTCGGCTGTCTGCACGTTTGGCAGCGGTCGCAGCGGTAGATAAGTCTGGCGGGTCTGGCGCTGCAGCGGTGCTCGCTTCAGCTCGCTCGTCCACCCGCCGAGCGCCGCGCCGTCAGCCGTGTGCGCCGCGTCCGTGTGTATCGTACCGTCGCCGCGCGCCGTCGTAAGGTGACCGTCTCCTCGCCGCCGTTGCCGTGCGCTTGCCGCCGTCGCCGTCGCGCCGCTCGCTTTCCCAGAGAAATCGGCCGTGCCGACTGTGAAAAGCGCCCGAAAAAAATCCTCGCTCGCGATGGGCATCCAGTTTTCGACGTTCAGCTAGCTTATCCACGGCCGGTCGCGATAGAAAAGGCGCCGCCGAAAACCACGCGTTGCGCGAATTATTCGCACCGACCGCGCTCGACATCCTCGTTGATTCGCAAGCGAAGTGCACGCGCGTGGTTTGACGAATTGTGTAAGTTTCATCTCGCGTGTCGGCAATCCGCGCGGCGTCAAGTAGTGTCGGCGCGCGGACATCGTGTCGCTCGCCCGTCCGGACTTCGTATACAGTTGCTGCGAAAACATGTTTTCACTCGCCAGGGATTTTATGCAAGATGGATGTGCAGCCGATGCCGTCGCTACGACCGCCGGTCTGTAAGAAGAAAGCGGCGACATCACGTGCGACAATGGCTGTTGCTCGCTGAGGACGCGGGAAGCGGAAGAGGCAAAGGAAGACTTCAATTTTGGATAAACTCATTTCATCGTCGTTCGTCGCTATTTGTTTTCATCGCACTTTTGTAATCTTTTTTATCCATTGGAAACGCGTGCCACACGCCGGCAAACACGCTAGGCGCACATCTCAAAATGGTCAAAGAGAAACCGAATTCCATACGCATTTACGACGACGAGGGCTTTCGCCGGCGCGCCGCGTGCATTTGCGTGCGCTCGGACGCCGAAACCGAGGTAATTCGATGCACATTTTGCCGGTTTCATTACCACATCATTTTGCTATGTGTAGGTCACTGACCTGTATTAATGTAATGCAATTTTCACCAGTTGCTTGCCATCTTTGTGCAAGCTCAAACATTTAAAAACTACATACATCATAGCACTAAACAAAGTGTTTGTGTCCTTCCATTTATATGCAGGTGCTCTTGGTAACATCATCCAGAAGGCCGGAGAAATGGATTGTGCCAGGTGGCGGCGTCGAACCGGAGGAGGAACCAAGCGTCACCGCCACCCGCGAAGTCTTGGAGGAGGCAGGTGTTATTGGAAAATTGGGTCGTAGTCTAGGTATCTTTGAAGTGAGTAACATTGCCTTCAACACCTTTTTACATTACACAATTGCTAAAACTAATCGTTCGTTTATCATAGAATCGAGAGCACAAACACCGAACCGAAGTCTACGTCATGACCGTGACGGAAGAATTGGACGAATGGGAGGACTCTCGAGCAATCGGCAGGAAAAGACAGTGGTTCACTATTGACGAAGCCTTGGAGCAATTGGCGCTGCATAAGCCGGTGCAGCGCCACTACCTGCAGCAGCTGAAACGTTCGCGGCTCACTTGACTTGACTCACGCTCATTTCTTATGCTTTTTAACTAATTACACACAAAACAAAAAACGGATACACATTTGAAAAACAGAGTCTAAATGCAAAAAAGAAACTGCTATCTTCAGTCTTTATTCTTTTTACAGAAAAAAAAACAGTTTCTGTTATGGTTCAATGGGTTGTACATCTCTACATCTATTTACATTGTATATGTTATATAATGAAAATTTTGTATGCGACATTAATGTGAGATAACTATATTAATTAAATTTGTAGTTTATATGTTGTTTATTTTGCACTACAACCTCCGAACCTACCGTTCGACGACGGTAAGCATGAGACGTGAATATACAATTTTATCCTTACGTGCTTCGAGTAATCTCTTTGCTGATTGTAAAATTATTCATTTAAACAGCATTTCTTTCTTGATATTCATAAACAGTATTGACTGTTCTGACATCAATTTTTGTTTTATAACACGTTTCTTTTACGTTTCAAAGATTTCTTTGCTGAAACTTGTAATAATTCATCACATCTTTCCTCAAAATCACAAATTAGTTTGTCATTTAACTTCCTTCTAGCTTCGAAAGCAACCTCTGCAATCAACGGCTTTGCAACACTAATTGGATGAAATTCAAGTATAAATTTGATGTAGTTGACCCATATATTGATATTGTCATTCGTAATTTTGGTAATGGCACCTTTGTGCACAGCTTTCAAGTGTTGAATATTCTTATCACCCTTCAATTTCATTATCACTTTGTGTTCCAATTGAATCATTGTTTCATATAATGCCATCACAAATGACTTATGTCTTATTAATTCATCATATGCCACCCTACATTTATCCATACTTTTGCTGGCCAACCATAGAATATATTTTACTTGGAAACTTTCGCCTATGCATCCATCCTCATCAATTGCAGATAAATAAAAAGATTTTAGGACTTTTTCGTCACCGTCTGATGATTCTACTTTATAATCAAGCATTGCCTCCCATATTGGATAAGCCTTGTCTCCTAATTGTTTGCAAGCACTTTCAAATGTACTCTTAATCACATCAGTATCTTTTCGTGCGATATCAATGCGTAAACGTAACATCCATAGATCTAACGATTTTGGTAGGTTAACATTCGCTTGCTTTAACAATTCAATTTTTTTGTCATCATTAACTAAATCTAAATAATGTAAATAAAACTCATCAGACAAACATTTTTCGCCCGCCGCTCTTTCAAATGCATTGAGCGCCAGTCTCGGATAATTTGTTACTTGTTCAAAACTAGAACTTGATTTGAAATCAATTATACATTGTATATAAGAGTTCCATAAAGTTTGTAGATTATGCCTTGGGATTACGCTAAGACCTTTTTCATAAACCGCAATTGCATTAATAAAAGTTGCGCCTCCAAATAACTTAGTAATGTCGCTTTTGTCGACCTCGTAATGAATTCCGTCCAATTCTCTATTGGCTAAATAATGCCAACATTCAGCACTCTCTGAAGTATCCATTAAATATGCAATTATTCCGACTTGGACGCCATTTGAAAAAGTAAATTTTTTTAAGAATGTTAATAAATCAGTGTAAAACGAATAATTGTCAATGTGCTTTTTAGCTTGTTTTATATATATCTCAACTTTAGCTACTAATTTAGTAATCATTTCTTCAGTTATTTCAGCTTGTGATGCTTTTTGATTGATAATTATTGAGTATACCTCATACTGGATGCATTCAAAATATAATGCACCTGTGTTTAATATACCTATAGCTTGTTGTAAAAGTTGAATTGCTTTTGAAGAATCACCTTTCTCATGGAAATAGAGGCGTGCAGCTGCTAACCAAGCCTCTTCACTGCTTTTATTATACTGAAACAAATAAAATAATTAAATAAATGGTTTCTTTCAAGATGTGCCAATTAAATGTTTTTATATTTAAACAATTTAATAATTTCTTTAATCATGGAAGAACCTAATCACATCTCTTGCCCCACTCCAACTTTAAACCTCTATATGACAGAAGCCTTTAATAAAATGCAAATTAAATCTGAGCCATTTATTGTGAATCTATGTACTAGCCCAAACCTAATAAAATGTATATTTACCTTGATTAACATACTGCACATCTTGTTTGTTGCATGAAGATATGAAGCTTCCTTACAAAGTTGAAAAAATTCAAAGTACAAGTCCAAGTCTTGAGGAAATCTTGTGGCTGCCAGTTCATATAAGTGCTTTACTCTTTGAAGTACCCTGTACTCCAGACTATGCTTCCTGTCTCCAATTTTTACTTTGTTTCTGCGGATAAGTATTATTCGATACAGAGCAACAAGATAAGTTATGTATTCTTTAAAGTCTTGAACAGATTTGTTCATGCTGTTAATCTTGTTTTCAAACTCGAATTGCTTCTTTACTAAAGATCTACAAATTGATACATTTTAGATCTGCAAGAATCAAATAATTGAGGTTAGCATTGTTACTCACGTGCACTCTTCGGGCGTAAAAAAGTTGAGCCGACTTAATTCTTCCAACTCTACTGTAATAGATTCCAAACGGCGTTGCACTTCCGCCATAATAACTTTTAATCTCCTTTCTAACAAATTTTAGCAAAATAATTTGAAATATTTTTGATTAAATAGACGAGTTGTTCGTCACAACCGTAACAGATGGGAAACTTAGGCATTTAATACGTTGCCGAATTTCTTTCCCGTTGGGGAAATATTGGCGGGAAATTTAAACTGCGGAGAATATGTTATTTTATTATTTTGTTATTTTATTATTTCTTTTCTAATATTCAAAATTAAAAACACAATACTTATAACAATATATAATACCTTAAATTATTAATATATAAAAAATACAAATATTACACTTATATTACATTTTGTTGTGTAAAATGACCTGGTCGAATATTTATGTTTTTTATATTTATACATATAGACATAAATGAGTATAAACATTTGTATGTTTTTAGTCCTTTTATTTAAATAAAACATAATTGTTAAAATTTGTTGTATTTAATTAACTTAAAAATTTAAAATTAAAATTTCGACGATTTCAGCAACTATTCCCCACCGCTCGATCTCTGTGAGATTGGTTTTCACCGTTTTCACCCTGTCGACCCTGTCTGTCACTTCACTGCAGCTGATTTAATATTCTCCAGGAAATAAAACGGGACACAATGTTGTCCAGTGTAAGAACCGTTACTCAACGCCTGGTATGGTATAAATGTGTATTTAATTGAGATCCCGACTTAAAACTGCAGTGGTTATTATGCATTACATAATATAACCTCTTTCCAGTTGAGTGGAATCCATTCCAGGGCTCTTCGAACAACAAATGCCATGCAACATGATAGTTTATTTGTACACAGGGATTCTCTTGAAGATAACCAAAGTATGTCTTTTGAATTTACAGCAGAAAACCAGAAGGTATACAATTGTACAATTACCCAGATTCCATTTAAAATTGCTGTTATAGAGAGCTGATGCAATCTTGGCTATTTATCCTGAAGGCCACAAAAGAGCTGCTATGATTCCCTTACTGGACCTGGCCCAAAGGCAACATGGTTGGCTTCCAATTGCTGCCATGCATAAGGTAGCAGAAATTCTGAATTTGCCGAACATGAGAGTATATGAAGTGGCTACCTTTTACACCATGTTTATGAGGTATTTCTTAAATAGTTCCTAAAGATACAGAAAAATTATGCTTCTTACCTACTACAGGAAACCCATGGGTAAATATCATTTGCAAGTCTGCACTACAACGCCCTGTTGGCTGCGTGGATCAGATGAAATTTTGGAAACAATTATGGAGGATTTAAATATTAAGGTGGGAGAGACCACAAAAGATGGTTTGTTTACCATTTCTGAGGTGGAATGTTTAGGGGCTTGTGTGAATGCTCCTATGGTGCAAATTAATGATGATTATTATGTAAGTTTTAGAATTGGTATTGAGATTTAGCATTGAAGCAAATTTAATATTTTAGGAAGATTTAACTGTCAAAGACACTGAAGAAATTTTAACTTGTTTGAAATCCGGAGAGAAACCAAGAGCTGGTCCCAGGTGAATTAATTTATTGTTATTTTTATTGATATATTTTCTTTACTTATAATAATGTTTGATGTTCCCTAGAAATGGCCGCATGGCGGCTGAACCGCTTGGTGAACCTACATCATTGAAAGGTGATCCACCAGGGCCCGGATTCGGCGTTCGAAATGATTTGTAATGTATCTAGAACTTCAATTAATTATAAACAAATTTATGAAAGTAAATACACGGATTTGTGAACGTTTATTAATTGTTAATAGAGATAACGGAAAGTTATACCTAGAGGACAATTCTTCATATATATAATCAGATATATATATAATCAGATATATATATAATCAGATATATATATAATCAGATATATATATAATCAGATATATATATAATCAGATATATA